>JAOEHY010051581.1:0-42316 GCA_025447955.1 Psilopsiagon aurifrons
TCATGCCCACTATATAAACTGGGGGCAGTTACCTGGAAGGGTTAGATCACTGCTCTGTCAGGCTGGGTATCGATTGGCGGGTGGTGAGCGGTTGTATTCCCTTCCCTTGTTATTTCCCTTGTTATTATTATTATTGGTGGTAGCAGCAGTGGTTTGTGCTATACCTCAGTTACTGGGCTGTTCTTATCTCAACCTGTGGGAGTTAGGTTCTTTTGATTCTCCTCCCAATCCCTCTGGGAGCAGGGGGAGAAAGGGAAGGAAGTGAGTGAGCGGCTGCGTGGTACTGAGTTACCAGCTGGGCTTAAACCATGACAATTGAAAAATAGTGGAAATACAAGGGATGTTATAGGCACCTAGGGTATCATTGAATTGACTACCCTGCTGCAATGAATAGCCCTGTGACTAGTTAGAGATTGCATTCTCATCAAAAAGACGAGTTCCCCACAGAAATTAAAGTTCCTGGAGTGAAGGGGGAATGGAAGAGGGAAAGAGAATCACAAATCCTGTGTCCAGCATCCCTTCAGGAAGGAAGTAGAACAGTGCTCGCACCTCTGGGGCAGCTGTGGGCTACAGGAGCACAGATGAAAACCTGAGCCAAAACCAGGCGATTACCAAGCTTTAGCTTTAGGAAAACTGAGAAAGGCAGGGAGGCATGTTGAACAGGAACACCATGGAAGGAAGAGGCTGTGTTTATACTGAGGCACTGGGGAGTTGTGCTGGATACGCGGGCTAGTCCTTGTGCACTCCAGAAGCACAGCAGCTCTATGGGAGTCTTTCCTTAAACATTTTCCTTTAAAATAAGGCTCTTTTCTTGCTCCTTTCAGTGACGGGCTGAGACACAGTTTGCATCAGAGTATGACATACCTCCCAAGCTCACAGGAGAGGTTCTGGGTGGGGATGCAAGCAGATGTAGATCTCCTTGTTGCCATGTCTTGTGGTACTTCAGATGGAAGCAGAAAACTTTTTGCTCTAGGAAGCATCTGTGTGGCTGGGGTCCAGGCAGGTCACTGCAGATACGGACTTCAACACACATTTTTTCCACCATTCGCCAACAGATGGTGACAGAGAGAGCCCCTTTCCTGCCCAGAGCCTTCAGGCCACAGTGGTTGTGTTTCCTTTTAATTACCTCTATATGAAAGACTACTGTATTCTGCAGCTTTTGTCCTTCCTGAGGCAGTTTGCAACAGCGGCACTGCAGAGCTCAGAGAAAGCACGACAGCACAACTTGGGGTAAAGTTTTCAGTGTACTCATTTTCCACATTGCGCAGGAGTTATGTTCAGTGAAAATTATATAAATGTAGTATACCAGATTGTATGTCATTTCCACAGGATGTTACAACCGTTCTGTTATGTAATGGTGAGCTAATAAAGTCAACCCAAAACTCACTATATCACTTTCTGCATGAAGTCACCTCATTCGTCCTTTTCCCCTTTAATTTAAATCTCATCTCTATTTCTACATTTACCTTCCAAAGTCTTTCTAGCACAGCATATTCCCCACACCCTTCTTATTTTACTGTGTGATCTAAACAATGCAGAATAACAAGGCCTGAAAATTTGGACTGGAAATATCATGAGAACAGGCTCTGTCAAGAGCTTTCCAGTATTTCCTGCTTCTGGTTGAGCTGGAAATACTCAAAGGGTAAAATACTGGCCCAACTGAAGTCAACGGGAATTTTGCCATTAACTTCAATAGGGCTAGAATTTCACTCTTGGTATTACTCCACATATCCAGTCACAACTAGATCTGGTGTGGTGTGAAAAGGAAAACTTTTCTTCTTTCTTTTCCTTTCTCTTGTTATATTTAATGCTTAAAAATCCCTCACATATTCAGGTTAGATGTAGATATTGAGTAATGCCAAATAAATTTTTATGTTTCCAATGATCCATTTCTTCTCTCTAAGCAGTTGCATATCAGAAACTGTGGCATTACAAATATAAAATAATTAAAAATATATACTCCCTCTCTTTTGCAAAACCTATACTGGAGAGAGTTACCTCCATTTCAGGACTTTTTTTTTACAGCTAGCAGAACAATTGTTGTTGTCTGTGCAAAATGTTTGAATCTTTGCTTTCATATGGAGTTCTCCTGGCAGATGCCTTCATCATCAGTGGAGGACAGTTTGCCTGATTTTAGATCTGATACATCATGGTCGCTGCTTAAGATGGGGTAAAACTCTAAAACTGACTTTTGGGAGCAGGTGGACTTTACCCTGTTTTACTTGTGTCTGCCACTGTCTTCCAGAAGGTGTTTGTAATTCCTTGCTCACCAGACACAACCCATTGCAGCAAATCTTTTCTCTTCAAAAGATAAAGTCAGTTCTGTTTCTGCTTAAAAAAAAAACCCAACAAAATAAAAAAAAAAAAACAGGTCATTGCTGTGTTCATGTTTTACATTAATGAAATATTTTTAATTGCGTGCTATTTAATAACAACAGTCCCCAAAAGCAAACTGACCAATCTGAGATTTGACATTGTACTGGTGAGGTTACACTGTCGAAGGCCATTTCTGGAAATCTCTGTGCCTTTTTCCATAGCCCCAGAAGACCTAGTGAATGTCTGACCAATAAAAATGTGTGCTTGAGCAGAAACATCGTCCCTGGCTCTTTCCTAGAAACAAGTAGTTTTCTTCTAGAAAAACAATAGTAGAAGCACTCAATTAATCCACAGCTATTCACGTTGTCTTCACTGACAATTAGCAGGCCTCCTAACGCACTGCTGCCTCACTTCTGCAGTCGAAGCAGCCTTGCCAAGTGGACTCAGGCTGACACACTCATTCTTCAGCCTGTGTTTCCTGGTGCAAATAGTTTCTATCTCCTTTCCAACAGCCAACTCCAAGAGAAAGAAAAAAAGAAAAAGAAATAAGAAGGGCTTTGTTCTGCATGAAAAAAGCTGCGGCTGCGGTCGGCAGCCCTGTGCTCTAAGCCGGCCGTGAGGAAGGAAGGGAAATGCAGCCCGGAGCGTCCTGCCAGGAGGGCTCCCAGCCCTGTGGCTCCCAGCCCTGCTGGGATGCCCTGACTCAGACCTCCGACCACCCACCTCCTTCATCCACTGTGGAAACCTGCCCCTTCTCCAGTCCATGCAGAAGTCAAATCCTATTTTCTTCAAGGCAAACCAGGAGCAAACCTGCAACTAGGGAAAGAGGGGGAAAGCAGATCTGAAGCACAGCTTTGGTCTCCATCATGCCTCACGAGCTGAGCTTCTCAGGGCCAATGCACCATGTGGTCAGACCGTCTGAGATTTGGTAAGACTCTTCCATTGGTGCTCTGTGTGAAACATAGTGGTAATGGGGTTTCTAGCTGCCAGAAGGTAAAAATACTTTCATCATCTATTCTGACCTTAGTTCCCCATATCGCCAGGAGCAGACTGCTGGAGATAAGCAGACCAGTGCCATCATCCCTGTATGACCTGTTTCCCTCTCACTCTTGCCCAGTTTCTTAGGCAAAGCATCTCATAGAAGAATGCGGCAATGCCACCTCCGAGCAACACCTTTCCTAGTAGTTCTTTGTATTACCACTTAGTGGTGGCTTTCGTGATTTCAGCTGTAAATATTTTCTTGTATTTGCTCTTAACTTTCTTATATTGAAGCCAATAGTCTTAGTCACCTGCCCGTCCCCACTGCCCTCCTGGGGGTCTGTTGGCCAACCTTGTTCACCAACCTTGTTCCATGTGTGGCAGTATCAGGTTAGGTCTCCAGGGTCTGCTGACTGGTACAAATTAAATATTACCCAGCAGACTGCAACAAGGCGCTTGCTACCCCCTGTGGTTTAAAAAACAGGTTTCTGCAAAAGAGCTAGCAGGCTATTGACACACCTAATTTTTTAATTGGCCTTCAAGAAACTTCCCACACATGTGCCAAAACAAGCAGTTTTCCATGTGGTAGAGTCAGGAGGGATTTTCCCCCCTGCTCCCTGCAAGAGTTCAGCTCGTGAGCTCCTGATTCCATCCTCAGCCAGCTCCCACTGAATTGTCCCCTTCAATTATGGGCATGCAGAGCCCCCACTGTTACTGATACGCCCTTCAGGGATGGATGTTCAACTTAGGCTGAAGATGGGTTTCCCTTCTAGACCAGACTTACTGAGTTTGGGGATTTTCTACCTATACCTGTGGCCTGGGACATGATTTTTGTCTGGCAGGATTGCCTGAGCTTGTCAAACCTACCTCATATCCCATCAGCATGATGGACTCTGATCCAGGAGGCACCAGGGCCTGGATTTATTCTGCTGCTGACACTGAGCTTAGCTTTTTAAGTTTGAAATGTTTGCCTTAACTGACAGTTTTGGACATGGTATAAGGTATTTGCATGAATCCTAGCAGCCTGCAGTATTTAGGACAGGGTATATGATCCACTAGCCCCTTCTGTCTTTAATTTCTAGGAAGCTGTTACAGAGCCTTCCAAAAAGGCTCACGTCTGCCTGCCAGCACCACATTAGCATGACTACTGCTTTGAAACACAATAGCTGCAGCAGCTCAGTATCTGTAATGCATCCTCCGCTGTACTGTGTAGCTCTGCGCACGCCTATGTGCCATTAATGAATCATCACGTGGGAAGTGTTTTCATTAGTCCTGCTTTTCCAGCCCTGGTGTTTCTTGGCAAATGTGCATCCCAGGCCACAGCAGCTGCCTGTCTCGCTCTCCTTCCTTTAGATTAAAACCGGTTTTTGTTGTTGTTGTTTTGAAGTGCCTATTGAAGTGACAGGACAGAGAAGGATGGCTAAACCCAAGTCCCAATATCTTTATTTCAAGACTACACTAATAGCCTCTAAGAATTTTTCTCTGCTGTATTTCAGATAAGAGTGGTGAGCCTATAAATTCATTAGCGAGTAATGGAGCAACCTCACTTTATCTATGTCTTTTCACAGGACTAGGGTTTCATTCTGTGCCAGGAGTCATACATCACACTCAACATGTACGTCTCCAGAGCCAACCAAGAGAAAGTGCAGAAAAACTACTGTTAACAAGGGAGTAATTACATTCAGCATAAATTAATTATTGGTCACTCAGGACTGGTGGGAAAGGGCCACACAGACTGTATCCGACTGAGTTCCCACCTCTGAGGGAAGAAATATTTAAATATGAATCATAAGACAATACAAGGTGGGCCCTTTCTGGTCTACTGGTCTTTAACTGCACATATTTGCTAATATGACATGCGGCTTATTTGCTTTAACACTATAGGTACATTGTATTTTTTTAGGGCAAACATGAGTGATAGTCGTTCGGGACAAGGGTCATTTCATAGCAGCCAGCATCAGACCCGACTGAGGGAAGCCAGGAGGGACTTTAAAACGCAATTCAGCCAAAAGAACAGGACACGGATCAGCAAGCGAGTGATGGAAGGTGTTCATGAGGAATTTAGATTACCACACACTGCAAATAAACCCTGAGAAGCTGAAGAAGCCAGGGGCGAGGGAAACCCAGACGGCAGGCAGAGAGGAGCCCTTCTGCAGGGAAAAGAAGATTCATGGTGCACCCCAATCTCTTTGCCAAAAGTGTTAGTGCTGCTCAAGAAAGTCTAGTAGTGCTTGAACCCTGAAATGACTAACTTGGTGCAGGGGTGTGTAAAATTATATTGGGCAAGTCTCCAATAACCAACCAAGAGATTAAAACTGCTTGTTGTCTGTGTAACATTGAAACTGTTCCACTTCTTGACAAAAATCAGGAAATTCAAAGTTAAAGCAAATCCTCATAAATGGAAATTCTTGCCATCATGGGAAATAAAAAGCACATCAAGATGCAAGTGACAGATGTACTGTCAACTGGGAACCTCGGCTTGGAATTTCCTGGCCTTTTCATTCAATTCACTCCTAAAATGGTGTGTAGCTAGCCCAGGATTCATTCCTCCTCTCCATTATTAACAGATATCCACAGCTATAAATAAACAGTTTAACACACACTGTGTATGAATAGATCTTTCTTTTTAATGTATGCTTTTCAAGCTATTCATTAGAGAACTGGGTAAGAAAGTTTTCCTGTTTGTGAAGCCTCAGGTTTATTGAATCGTAATGAGTGAAACACTCAGACCCACCAGCTATGTTTTCCCATAAAAAGAAGGCAACATCTGTCTTACAACAACCTGGTGCTTGGAAATTCACCTGTAATATTAAAAGTACAGTTTCCAGGCTCAGCTCCATCCAGTTCAGGTTGCAGTGCTTTGAACAGCAAGTTATTTTGGGATGTGCTGTCTTGGTTTGCCCAGAATTTTTACATCAGACCTCAGAAACCTTTCTTTTCATTAAAAAACCAGGGCTGAGAAACTGTCATTTTATAACAAAGGAGTCTTTTCTTGAAAAATTCCCAATCAATGCTGCATCCCCACAATACAGAAGACAGTGGAAAGCTTCATGCAGGCTGTGGATCTGGTCCATGGGCCCCTGCCAGTTGCGTTTGATAAGGAATTTCAAAAAGCACTGCTCTGACCTCTGAGTCTTCTTTCAGTTTAGAAATATACCTGGGAATAAATTCAGTTTCTCCAGTGACTGCACTATACTGCACTGCCACCTTTTTATGCCAGCTCTGACTGCACAAGGAAGAGGGGGGCCATGCCCTATGGTCAGGGCTGTAAACCAGGGCTTTCTGCCTCCAAGGTAGCAGTCTGCCAAGGGGGGAGAAGGGAAAGCTGAAGGGCAGTGGACAGTAGCAGCTTCAGGAATCTGATTTTAATCCGCATCCTGCACGTCTCCCCAGCTTTCAAGTAACTAATTCTTTTTTTCACTTACTCTTCTGACAGGAGCCATTGTTATTTCCAGCAGAAAAAACTAGCACGGTGACTGACCTGCACTTCCTGTGGGCAACTGAGTATGGCAGCCGTTTTTGCTCATGAAGAAGCATGGCTGTGTCATAACATCATTAGGTGATGTTAACCATGGCAGAGTCACTTGCATCTTTTTGTATGGCAAAGTCAAGCCTTTTGCTTTCCAGAAGAGGCCTTCCTTTCTGTGAAAGGAGACTGCTTTAGGATGAAGTTAGGTTTAAACTCGTTGAAGAACATCATGCAGCCCAAATAAAGAGTCCCTGCTGGCTTTCCCCAGTGATTGGCACTAGAGCAGATTATTCTGGAAGAAAGACACTCTCACAACCTCATGGCTTCAATTTCTCCAGCCAAAAAGTGGAGAGAGATCCCACAGTTATTAAAGCCAATAAATCAAGGCTTGAGAGATCTTGTGCACAGAATTGGACAGCGTTTGCATTTTTCTGCCCTCAGAACTTTAAGAAGGTATTTCTTCTCCTTTACCTCATCCACCTTGGGTATCTTAAAAGCAGGAAAGGCACCCCTGGGACTCGGAGGGTTCTATGAGATGTAATTACAGTACCTTATTTTTAAAGGTTTAAAAGTGCATCTTTATGGCTTATGTAGTCCCAGTAACAGCAACAGTGGTTTATGTGTTTGATTGACATAAAACATGCCTCGGCATTAAACATTTCGCAATGTCAAGGAACACTGGACCTGGTTCATGGTGTCTGACTTGCCTTTGCAACCCCAGCTGATGATAGCCCCATAGCCCTTCCATGCCCTCTGTGTTGATGCAGATGCTATGACAGGCATTAATGCCAAGCACTGTCTCCTGCTGCCAGCAAAGTGGAAACCAGCAGTTCCCACACCCTCTCCTCTCACCTTCAACAGCTCAACAAACAATGTGATGAGCATCCAATGAGGCTGTAGTGGTTTACAGGCCATCTTTATAGGTGGTGCTGAAACTCTCTTGAAGCAAACAGGATCATTCCACTGCTTCTCTGCTGACTTCAGTCTCCACGACCTGCAATTTAATCACAGCAAATGTCAGCATGCATTGCTTTTAGCAGACCCTCAGTCCACTCACTCTTCTAAAGGAAAAAGGAATGCTTTGCTCACATAACCTAGTAAAGATAAAAAAACAAGATTATCTTTTATTGGGCAATTTGTGACAATTTAGGAAAAAATCTGTCTGTATTGTAACAAAGCACAAACTCCTTTTTTAACCTGAGCACAGGTTTTGATTAAACCTATATGGTGCTTTTTGTCCTTTCATAGATGAAAGCAAACTTTATGGAATATAGAAAGCTAATGCCTAACATATTGAGGGTATGCCCACCAGAAATACAAAGCTAAACAACTTCCCTCATCTGATCAGGTCACAAAAAAACAAACCAAACGTCCAGCTGAGAGGTCCTGTTTCAAATGTTTATTATGACATAACAAAAAGATGGGGGGGTAGGGGAGTGCAGATCAAAAATTACCAGTGGAAATTGAAAAGAGACCCTCAAATAATAGATTACAAAAGAAAAAAAAAAAATGTCAGCCTGTCTGCAGATAATTCACAAGTGAAAAAAGTCCATTACAAATGACCTGCCCTGCTGCAAATTTAGGCTCAGAGTCTGTATCAGATGGGGGGATTTCTGAAATTTTGGGAGTTGTGAAGGGTTTAGAACTTCTTTCCCCCAGAAGAAAGAGATTTTAGCAAAAAAACACCCCAAAGGTTACCAAAAACCCCACAAAGTTGGTTTGCAAGTTGGATAAAAATAATAATGATAAAAACATTGACTCAGAAGCACATGTAAGTACAAAGCTTAGTGATTAGAAATTATAAAATTATAAAAAAAAAAATATTTTGGTGATAATTTTGTTTTTTCCATACTGCAAAATAAACATTTCAAAGAAAATATCCCTGCTGGGTATTGCTTCCCAGGGATTTTTATTTGAAAGAATTTAGATTCTTTTTCAGCTTTGCCTCAACACCTTTCATCAGAATGACATAACTCTTTATTTCAGGAATGGAGGGGGGATACTGGAAAATTTCAGACCAAAGTGCCAAAATTGCAAATAATTGCCCGAATCAAAGCAGAGAATTGCACAGAAACGCAGTCCTCATATCAGCATTGTCTGGTGCTTCAGCTATCTGAGAAAAAACAGGGGAGAAACTGGTCTGGTTTTGTACTGCTTTGATTTCACTTATTTCTCTCCTCTTCTGTTTATTTTCACTGTGGATTTGCGGGTTCTGTTGGGATTTTTACAGTATCATCATTGCATAAAGCAATGTCTTCCTGAAAGATTTATTAGCAGCCTCTTCCAGTGTTTCTTTGCCTATAGCATAGAAGAATGGTTTTGTGATACATCCAAAAGTTTCTCTATTCCTCCTTCTGCCTCATCTTTTCTTTCCAGGTAAGTAGATTAACTAGTACATATTCCAGGGCTATGTTTGCTCTCTCTTCTCTATGCCAATACAAAGGCTTTTGGGCAAACTTTTCCTCTCTGGATTTTCTTGGCCTCTTCCTTGTGCTTCTCCCTGCCACTGCAGCAGGCCTACCAGAAGGGATGAAAGCCATCTGGGCAGTATCTTTTAAGCAGCCGAGACGCGACTATCACAACTACTCTCCATTTACCACAACCATGTGTGCATGTGCACAGTTTACAGTTGTGGTTTTTCTGAGGAGATTGTGGTGTGGTTTTATAGGCTGCTCAAGATGTCCATTTTGGTGTAAGTGTACTATCTATACAGAACTGTATATACCCGCATCCTAGAAAAAGCTTGTTTAGGTTGGTTTTTTTTTCTCATTATTTACTACAACATCCTGGAATTGAGCTTCCTTAAAAAAAAAAAAAAACAACAAAAAAACCAAAAAAACAACTAAAAACAAACCCAACAGCACATCAACTTGCAACTCAAGAGATTTTTACCCCTTTTCTGGTTTTTCCTCTCAAATGATTCTTTTATTTTGCTGTTTCTTTGCCCCCACTCCCACCTCCCCCCCCCCAGTTTTGAGCCTCTGTTTTGGTTTCTTTTTCCCTTTGTCCCTTTCCACTCCCTCTTTTCTTACCTTGTATTCTCTTTTCTTCCTTTCCAATAAAATTTCTTCATCTCCTTTCTCTTTTGCTATTTTTCCCTTTCATCTCTGCCTTTTCCCACACGCTGTAATTTTTCCTTTGCTCTTCTAATGCTCAGCCTTCTTACCTTCAGATCCCACATATCTCTCTCTTCCTTTCTGCTCCTGCATCTACTCCTTTCCATTGAACAGCTGACTGTTGAGGTATATCCTCTTCACATGGGCACACTATTTCCTCCCTTCCTTAAGACTTTATACTTACCCTGCATCTAGGTGCTCAAGTGGACAGTGAGAAAATGTATTTTTGCAGTGTTTCAGAACAGTAGTGACGTGGTTTGGTCTTTGGGTGTCTATTTTGCTATTTCAAAGTCTGTGTGATGCAAAATGCTTATGTTCAACCACTCACTACTTCTGTGAAAATGCTTCTGTCTGAGATACTACAACCATATTACCTACAAAAGACAGTCACAAACTGTTGGGGACAAAATGCATGCTCCTGTAATACTGATTCTGCTTTAACAATTGATGCATTGTTGGCCTCACTATTTGGAAATGATCATTCAAGGAGATTCATGGAACTATTTCTCTTTGAAATGCTGCATTTCACTGATGTGAAGACATTCCACAGATGCATACTGGTCTCAATAAAGCTGTTGATTCTCCATTACCTACAATGGACCTTATGGTCATGCCCAGGTAAGGACACTTAAATAATTCTTTTCAAAATCTGAGGCTTTCAAACTGCAAACTGGCATTTTGGCATATTAAGTATATTACAGTTTCATTCATACTCCAGCATAGGTGTAGATTTTTTGGCAGAGACTGGAAAAAAATAAATCTCAGCCCAGTAACAAAACTAATCAAGCCTGCATGATGGTTATATGGCTTCTTGGCTGTCCCAAGCCACAGGCACAGGAAAAATTCAGGATGTGATACCAGGGAACACTTATTAAGGTCTAAATAAATCACCTAGAGTATTCTCCATTGAAATGTTTGTCAGAAACTTGCAAACAGATGATCAGTTTCTCAATGTAGTTTCTGGATACTATATTATCTTTGATTTCAGTACACTTCAAGTAATATCAGCTGAGTGAATCCCTTGGAAACAGTTATCCACCAGGAAAGCCAGTCTAGTGCAGGCAGATTTGCTCTGCTCCTCTTGGTAGGGCAGAGGGAAGGGCTCAGAGCAGCAAACAGCACAACACTGGCTTACTGCAGGACAAACATCCAAAGCTCTTTCACCCCAGAGGAAACCTGCAGTCTCTGAGAAGCCAGAGGCTGCAAGAAGAGAAGTGCAACTATTCAAAATGAGAATTTAGCTCCAAGGACTGCATTCTGCAAACACTTTAGCACATGTATAGCTTTCCTTTACGAGAAACCTCAAAGAGCCGGCAAGCGTTGCTTCATGCAAGTCAAGTCAGTCATATGGCAAAGTGTTTACAGGATTTGGATCTAAATTCTGAAGTTGTTTCAGGACCCCTAAAAGCAGGCGCTAGATAATTGTAAATCCCCCTTCTTTTCCAGCAGGAAAAAAACTCATATAATGATGTTGCACTGCAGTTGAATCCACTGCCTGGAGATCTAGAGGAATTTGGTTTCTCTTCCCATGTTTGAGGCCAACGAATGCCTTGCAGTCCTGGGGTGGAGGAGAAGCCCCTTTCCGTCCTTCTGGCTGACTGTGTTCACCCCTCACGGTTCACAAAGATAAGATCAAGCTGGATCAGGCTTTTCTAAGGCAAGCTGGGGAATGGGGAGCTTGGCTCATGAAGAGGGATGGAAAGAGCTTGAGCTGCTTGGACCAGCATAAAAATTGGAGGCTGCGGGAGGATAGAGCAAGAAGTTTTGCTGCTGATCGGCAAAAGAAAGGGGTCATGGTGATTGTGAGTTCAGTTATGACAGTCTGGGCTGCCACACTGCCAGGCAAAATGACACTGAGAGAGCAGAAAGGTGGCCCCCAACTGGTTTATTTCTTTGACAGTTATTGCAAAGGGCCTAATAAGATAACTATATGCATAAATTCCACATAAGGAAACTCACCCTAGATATTTGTGAAGGTGAAAGCAAAATTTAGGACAATTAGCCTTTCTCTATTTTGTTTGGTGTCGAACATGGCAAACATTTGGATGCTTTTGGTATTTTGGGTGCTCAACAGCAGTCAAGTGGGAGCTGAGGCAGGTGAGCTTTCAGGTGGCTCAGCCCAGAAGGTGTACTTTGTTCTGCTTGCTTTAGGACACAGCAAGCTTTTAAAGCTCTCCTGAGACAATTTACTTCTGCCTTGACTTTATGTGCATGTCGTTTCATCATCTGAGGCCTCATTTCATACATACGTTTATAATATGGATTTCATTTCAATAAGCTGGGAAAGTAATAAATTTAAAGCTGACTAACAGTTGTTTTATGTGGCTGCCAACCTGCCAAGTAGCATTCTTAATTATTGCCAGGAAACTAAGTGTTTTTCAGCCATGTGTTTTACATTTGAGTGTAGTATGTCTTGTCAGCCCTCTCCATTGGACTGACGGATAGGCCAGTAATTTTTGTATGCACAAAGGCCTGCAATGGTGGGTGGTTTCTTTGTCGTCAGGTAGGGGTATCAACAACAGCATGATGGACAGGAATATCCCAAGCGGTCTCCCTCTCCCAAAACACATTGTTGCAGAAAAGCTGGAGGGAAGAGGTTAAACCTGATCCCAGAAACATAGCATATTTTCTGTGTCAGACTGTAGGACAACTACTTATTGAAGTTGTCAGCAAAGAAAAAGCATCAACATATTATAATTATATATGTTAGAATATGATGGGCGACTGTTTTATTTCTTTTGTGAAGGACAGAATGAGATGCTGCTACAAGCAGACCCTCCTTTCCTTTTCCCAGACAAAATTTATTATTATTGCACCAAAGCAAGCTATGGTTTCATAGCTCGTTTTCTACAGTCTGTGTTTAGGCTCCAAAATGTTGTCCCACACTCTGGAAATCAGCCAGTAAAATGAGGACAGAAAATGAATACTAAGAAAGGAAGCACTGACCCACAGAGTTTTGTTGTATGTATTCTGTTATCCAGAACACTTTGAAGTCTGAAGAGAAACTCTACTTAAGCTAAGAGTGCCTCCAGGCCCTTAATTTGCACAACTAACACTCATTTTGCTGATCGTCATCATTGACCCTAGAAGAAATATAAAGGTCATGTTTTCTTCCTGATAATGTCAGTCTTTGAGAAATTTTTTACAAACAGGATAAGCAAACACATTGTTGAAAAGCAAATTTTTGTGCTCAGTTCCTTTTTTTCTTTAATTAATTACATACGTGAGATAAATTCCCATTAAAGAAGGGCTCATCTCATGAGTACCTTGGGCAATGCTGCAGGATATTGTTCCCACTGCACATACGCATCTAATTTTAGAATAGTTCCTATTTTTCTCTACTGTTGCAGAAAAGTCTAATAGTGTTTACTGATGGTTTTTGTCCTCTTCAAGCATTTTTGTTGTTTTGTTAAGGAGGGATTAATTTGTGAATCATTATTCCTACTTTGGCATGTGAAAATCTGGAGTGTACTTTTATCCATCTCCCAAGAGTGCACATTGGCACCATAGCAGAGGATGTGGAAGAAGTAATTTTCAAAGAAGCAGATGTAGCAGCTCCAGGAGCATCTGTATTGGTGCATTTTGTTGAGAGATTCCTACTAACCATTTCCTGTTTAATCAGACAGTCCCTGCGTGCTTCTCACAGGTGAGGCCTGCCTTTTTGAAACAAACCTCCCTAAGGAAAATTATCATTAAAGGTCATGTGGCATTTCCATTAATTATTGTACTTCCAACTCCTTTTCTACCTCTTCCCGAATAAATCAATTTCTCCTGAAGTTTCACATGCTGCTTCCTATCTCAGGACAACATTTTTCCAAGGAGATTGTGAGTATGGGCAGATGATGAACATTAGGGGCAGAAAATTATCCCACCAAAATCAATAGCAAGCTCCCACTGACTTCAGTGGGGTCAAATCCATTCACAAAACTTTAGATTATCTTGGAATTTCTTAAAAAATCGAGATCCCCATTTTTTAGGTCTATCAGGTCTCCAATAGGGACTTAGTTTAGTCATCCCAGATTTGTTCAGGAGACTTTGCAGAGAGATTCTCTGCAGAAATGCAGCACAGAGGACACAGGAAGACAATGAAGGTGGACCAGAGGCTGGAGACCACTGATGATGCTGTCAGTGGCTAGAGGCAGCTGCACACTTGATCCAGTTAGCATTACATGTGAAAAGAGAAAAATGGCCTCTTTTTTTCTGACCAGTGTGGTGAAGTCTGAGTTTCATTTCAATCTGTGTTGGCCTAACTTGGCTGCTATTTAAATCACTAGCCTAACCTGAGACTGCACAAAAATATCTTCTTAACCTTTCAAAATTGGCACCAGGGTTTTTATATTTGCCCTCCACTCCAGGGTCATTTACAAGGAAGTGCTGGCTGTGACTGATGCAGAGCTGGCCACCATAGGAGAGCTAGTGCCAGGGTGTGAGGTTACTTTGCTCACTAATCCAAAGGGGCAAATGAAACACAGGTACATTTTGACATTAAACAAGAGAATACTGATCGTGCCCTGAAGGTGTAGC
Organism: Psilopsiagon aurifrons; assembly: GCA_025447955.1. NCBI lineage: Eukaryota > Metazoa > Chordata > Aves > Psittaciformes > Psittacidae > Psilopsiagon > Psilopsiagon aurifrons. Next base: position 14,404 of record JAOEHY010051581.1, read on the forward strand.
CTAATTCTGAGTCTGGTAACTGGAATGAGTCAGTTCTGTGTTAAAAGACATTTAAAAGTGCTCTGAATGACCAAGTCCTTGGAAACACCGCCAGGCGTGGGGCTTTTTCCCCTCCTCTGTTTAGGAAGAATCATTCAGTGAGCTTGTGGTGTATCAAGGCATCTCAAGGAGAAAGACTGAAGACAGGCCCTATAGCACTGTTTGCTTCCTGAAGGCAAACCAGTCCCCACTGGTCACCACAGAGCACACACTCTGCTTGCAGGCGGCAGAGGAATTGACTTCATCCCTGAGCACCAGTTCTCTTGGTATCTCGGAGTTAAACCAGATTATAACAAAGCAAACAAAAAAGCCATATCCACTTGTATAAAAAAAGCATATCTAAAATTATTCCCATGTGTGAGATGCTGCTGCATGACACTAAGTGCAGCAGCCAAACCAGTAACAGTTAAATCCTCTGGATCCCCATAAAATGCACAGTACACAAATACACAGTAAATGAAATGACTGAATTAGAAGCAGAGATAAGTGAAGGACAACACTGTGCTGCTCTGCATTCAGTATCATTGCCAAAGTGCTGAGGCTTTTTGCCACTTTCAGATAAAGGCGATTTTTACACATTTTCCCTAGTAAAATTTTTGGCAACCGCTGACTACCTTCTTCTGTCTTGCTGCGTCACTAACAACCCAGCCTCTTCACTCCAGTTGTATGTCCCCTGGCTAACTTCCCAATGAAATGTAGACACGCATTTGTTTTAAAAGTTCAATTTTTGCTACTACTGTCCATAGAGAAGTCCCTCTGGCTTCAGTGGTGTGTAAGTGAAGCTCACTGGCAGTGAAATCTCTTGATGACATGCTTGTTGACTGGGGCTTTATAACTGCAGAGGGCAGAATAGTCTGTCAGGAGCCCCCCAGAACATCCTGGTCCCAGCTCTGTCCTACCAAGGACTGTAGAAAAGGTGGAACAGAAGTTAATAAAATGCTTCAATATACCCCAAATTATTCCAGATTTGGTTGCCAAAGACATCATCAAAAAAAGCTAATTATTACCTTTTTTTTTTTTTTTAACCTGGGCAAAACAAAGTTTCAATTATTTCCCCCCCTCAAACACCCTCTTTGCTCAGTATCTGAGCCTATGGTTTTCTCTGAGATGGATAGATATCTGACAGAGGCATCCAGACTAGATGTCACTGCTAGAGGGAGCACAAGCCAGTGAGAAAACTGGCATTGCTGCCCCTAAGCACCACCAGGCTTCACTGGGACAGTTCTTCACGTGGGGAACATGGTGCACCATATAGTAAAAGCACATGTAAATGTACCTCACAAGCGTACCTATAAAGAACCAGAACAATCCTTTGAGGCAGTTGCTCCTTTTATGTGGTTCTTCCTGAACATTTATTTCACACTAGATGTGTGATTCAGTGATGGATGTGAATTCTCATGAGTGCAAGTAAAGATTTATTCCAAAACTGTGTCTTCACCTGTCTCCAGCTTCTCCTTTTCCTTTCCTTGCCTTGGCTTTCCATGTCCCATTGCACATTCACCAGGGACTGGACTGTAACCATGCCCATGCTGCCTTGTAACTTTATCTTTCCTCCCACCCTTTGAAAATAGCCACAGAAGAGGTGAAAGCCTTCAAAAACAACACAGAAAAAACGCAGGAGAGGATATTTGAAGGAAGAACCCACTCCCCTGTGGAGAGCGGGAACTGACGTGCCTGTGATGTGGCTTTCAACATGTCAGTGCCACAAGAGCACTAGACAGATCTCTGCCGTGTTGCAGTCCTCACATAGCAAAGGCAAGCTTGTTTTTAATAGACAACATATTGGGAATATAGCCCTGATTAAATCTCTCTGTTCTCTTTCCTTTTCCCTTCGCCTATGGCTACCTTGTGACCAGTTTGGCAAATCTTAAGGATTACAGATGTAGCACTAGCATAAACAAAAATATGGCACATTAGCTGTGCAGGGAGCTTTGAAGATAAAGACTGACTTTAAATTCTGCAATCCTGAGGGCTCTTGTCGCCTTGAAATCTGATTTCAAAGCTCAACACCACTGAAATGTCTTGTTGAGAGTGATGACAGCAGGCAGTGAAGTGTACACTGCATTGTCACCACCTGTGATTGGTGGCAAAGTGCATACTTTGGCTACCACATACTGACTCCTTAGCTGTGGGCTGCCTGTAATAATGCAAACAATAAGTGTTGCCTAATTTCAGTTCCATAAGTGTGGTGATGAAGTATTACATAAACTCAGAAACCATGAGAGTTAAGTGGACAGAGTCCATTTTCACTGTTTTCAAGGGAATCTTTACTATGTCTAAGTCTCTGGGACAGAGAAAGAAGTGAACACACACCTCCAAAAATGAAAAGTTAGCAATTAAGGAAAGATCAAGAGACCATAAGTTGGTAAACACTAATGGTTTCCTCAAGAAGGAGCTATATCTGTGAGACTATGTCCAGGATCCTGCCCTTGGCCTGCACAGTACCCTGCAGGACACTGAACAGGGACAGAAACTGCACAACAAAATGGCATTCTCTGGGACCCCAGCTCTATTGCCTGGCCACCCACATGGGAGGTATGTCCCTTACCCTGCAAAGCATCTCACCTTAGATAGAAACAGGTGGTGGAGGAGCAGTCACACGCAAAGATGCTCAGGGCCTATTTTGCTGCTACATCTCCACTGCTCAGTTCTTTGGGAGCTGTGGAGGTGGCCATGGGAAAGCAGTCTGCTGGGGTTTGGCAGCACTGACTTTGTGAGGAGGCACCTAAGTCAATGCTGCCTTGTCTCTGTACCATGTCCCACATCATGACCTGGAGCTGTTTCAGGAGCTTTAATATTCTCATGGTTAGCAACAGTGAATTGACTGTCTGCTGTCTATCAGGTTACTGTGGGTTTTTTCTACTGATTCCAATAGTAACAGGGTTTTGGCCATTCATTTACCTCTCTGTAAGTGAACATTAATCGCACAGGAGTCTGGGTGATCTTTAGCTAACAAATTCCTTCAAGGTTTACTGAACATTACCAGGAAGACAGGACAAGTGTCCTGACACAGTTTTAACAGAAAATCCAAGAGCAATGCAAAAAAATGAAGACTTGCTGTTAGAAAAACAGGCACATAACCAGTCTAGGATATCACTATTGACAAGACTGGGACAACAAGGAGTTGAGAGAAACACAACGAGGCTAATGAGTATCAGTCCAGTAGATACTGATCGCTGACCTCTTGCTGACGAAATGAACTTGAACCCGCATCTGTCATCAAGAGTATGCAAGATATCTGGGACTAAATGAGACAACACACACCACACAGTTACCATTGTAACTAAATATTTTTCTTCCAAGATTAAGAGAGATCCTGCTTCTGTGGACTCTTTATCTCTGACGTGAGGTGCCAATAGAAATCCCGTGCCTCTTCCATCCTAATTCTTCCCCTAGATATGAAAGCCAAAAAGCCAAAACACATATTCCATAACTTCAGTAAAGGCCGTAGGGTGTTGGAAAGCATCTATTTCTACTTTATCAAATCTCCAGGAAGTTATTCAGTACTCCTTTTTATTACAAATGCAGTGGTTTTATTTCATACTTACTAATATGATGAATGCATTAAGTTATTTACAGCAGACAAAATTTGAGAACAACAGTTTGCAATTTAAACAGGTAAGGAGAAGGTGAAGGAAGAAATGTTAAATAGTACAAAGGTGGGGGGGGGGGGGGCTGTTTTGTTGTTGGGAGTGGGGAGGATTGTTCGGTTTGTATTATTTCCTGTATCACTACATAGAGTTCTTTGTGCAAGACAGAAAGGTGGCAAAGTTAAGATGGATATTGCACTAGAGTTTAAGCTTTGTGAATTGCTAACTTTCGGGTATGTTGAAGAGGAACTTCCCCATCAGGAAGAGCCCCTGTGAAGCTGGTGTTTTGCTTGCAGTGGCATGTATAAGCAGCGGAGTGCGAAGGCATCAGTATTATTTCTCTTATGAATTCTTCAAAGCAGATTATCCTCCATACACTTGTGCTTAAAAGCTAGTTCAGTGGCATGTTCCCAAGTAAAGGGGACTACAGTGAAGTGTGAGATATGCCATTTCACTCCTCTTTCTTCAGGAGGAGACTTCCTCAATCTAAAGTACTCCAACTTAAAAAGCATTCGTATGTAAAATGGGCTTTTACTTGCACATTGCAGTCTTTCGAAAGGAGATGAGGAAGTTGTAGAATGCATGGCTGCAGCAAAGGTTGCAAATGTCACACCCTGGGGTTGCTCTAGATCGTGAAGGATGTGTGGTTTGGGTGGTTTGTTCGTTCTCAGGAAGGCCTACTGAAAACAAGCTAAACCCAGCGTTTATCCCAAGCTTGATCCTGATGTGGGATCTCAAGTGAGTATCAGTCAGTGATCAATGCAACACATTGTTTATTGATGTGTTCTCCTTGGGCTTGGTTATGATAGCCCTGTGTACTCCAGCATGCCGTTAAGTAGGTAACAGCTTTGGAGGAAGTAAAAGTGGGTCAGTTATTAGGTATCAATTGAACTCTCCTGATATGAAGATCAGCGAAATTTTAACAGCTACAACAGGGTGTAAAGTAGATGTGATGTGGTGCTAGTGCTTGTTCAAAGCGTCCTAGGTTTAATTAAACAAGCCTTAAATAGGCCTTGGATACCTCTTCTCACAGATGGAGTTCTGTATGTCTACAAAAGTGACAAAGAAGTTCCTTAAAACCCTCTTCTAGCAAATACCCACTGAGCAGTTCTGTTCTGCTTTTCTACTAAGCATTTCATCAATTCTTTTGTATCTCTAACCATTTCACAGGCAAGTGATAGGACGTGGAAAGCATATCTTGCTTCTAAGCGAGCTTTCATAGATGTTCCTTCAAAGTGAAAAACGCAGCACTTATTCTTCAGTAGTTAGCGAATGCACAGTATGAAATAAACCTGGCAGTGATCAAATCCTCTTGTTAATTTGTTCTGTTTAACAGCTTCACTAGAAACTTGCCTGGTTACCAGAGACTGAAAGATTACTTTGCCTTTTCACCTCCTTGTATCTCTAGTACAGGTCCTTTTGTCGGAGGGGGAGAGAGCCTGGGTTAAGAGCCAGTAGTGCTGATGATGCCTTCCCTTCCAAAATTCTGTTATCCTTCTCTGGGCTTGCATCCTTTTAGAACTTGGTCTGGCAGGCAAACCAGTGCTTGGTTTAGGTTGGCTGCGCAGCTTTTAACTCGTTGCTTCCTGGGCAGAGGGACAATTCTGTTTCCTCGTAAAATTAAACTTCAGCTTGGGATGCTTTAGGCTGTTAAATAAGGCATCCATGAAGTAAAATATTTCAAGCTTTAGATTATAAAGGCCTCTTTTTTTTTAATCATTATTTAAAGGTAAATGTTTTATGAGCTAGTGTGTATTTCCAAAGGAGTGTGCTTTCTTGGCAGAGATCATAGATGTCAGCATAGTAAGTTGGTATGGCTGGGGTAGCAGAATTATTACTTAGAGCATTTAAATGCAGCTACTGTATATGCAAAGTGATTGCACTTTCGAACTTCTGGGTGTTCTCTACCACTTCTTCTCGAGACAGTAATGGCAATGTTTTAAACTTCAGACTTTTTGTGTTACTGTTATGGGATTTAAGAAGACTTTTGGTTCACTCAAAACTCTGCTTTAAAACCAATACCTGTTTAATGGCAGAAAACCCCAGCATATTACCCGGTTCTGTTTGTTCAAATGAAATTGTATGGTCAAGATAGAGAACTTGGGCTGTGCCCTAAAGTAAATAAGCAGGTAACAGACCCTCTTTTGCTTCAAATCGAAGTGTTAAAGGTCTACTTGGAATGAGTTTTCCTACTCAGCCATAATTGATATTTCTAAAATTACAAAACATTGGAAAAATGTCTTTATTTCCATATTAGTCAGAATGAAGGGATTATTTAGTGGATATTTTGGTTTAGTACATGTATTGTTTCGTATAGTGCATGCCTCTTCATGTAATTTGCTAAGATGCTGTATTTAGGGAGCCTGAAGTATGACTTTCAAGACAGAATTGTCTTTAAAGGCCATTGGTGCCTTTGTTTCCTTTAAAAGTAGCGATGCAACAGCACCCCAACTGAAATGCATGTAAATTATGCTTACACAGGGGCATATCCGGTACAGTTCTTAGTTCGCGTTTTTTCCATTTCATTAAATGAGTGTGATTGAGGAATACTCGGTATTTTGTTAGTTTGCATGATGCAGATCAGGCCAGTTGAGTTTTAGATTACACAACTATGTTTTGTATATAAAACTAGGAACTTGTACCTGGGTTAAACTACTAGGTAGGGCTCTGAAGACCTACATTTCATACCTGGCAGCTCTGCTCTCAGTAGGTGACATTAGACAGATGACTTTGCTTACCCATGTCTCAGTTTCCTCATCTTTAGAATAGAGGTAATGATGCTTGCATTTTTAGCGATAAGAAGTACTGGATATGTATTTTTAGCTGTCATCAAGTGCCTAAGGACACCTTAAAAAGGTACAAGTAACCTAATTAATCTGTTTTGAACAGACATTGTAATTAGGCTGAACACTGCAAAGTAAGAGTGCCTTCAAATACTGTTCAGCTAGGACAGATTAGCCTCAAATCGTTGGGAGTTATTCTTGTTTCTTCAGAACAAGGAAATATCCCATTCAAGTGAATGTATCCTGAACTTGTTGTGTGTTTGGGACTTGTCAGGTCCCTACAAATGCTTCCAGAGCTGGTGGATTTAGGGAAGCACTTCAGGTTTTTCTTCCTTTTGTGGATATGTATTACTCTTTAAACAGGGCTCTGTTCAAAGCTTGTGTTAGTAAAAGATACATCCTGTTCTCAGTGGAATGTAAACAGTCCTTAAAATACCTTTGGGTAGGTGCGTGGGGGGGTGGTTTTGGTTCGGTTTGGGGTTTTACCCATCTTCTTAATTCTGTCAGTCTGCCTGTTAACATAGGAGCTTAGATACAATATAGGCTTGACTGCATTTGACTTCATCAGAGCAAATGTCTTTCTAAGACCCAGATCTGTTATTTTGAGATAAACTATTAGTGATGGCAAGTAGAAAAGTGTATTTAGTTGCAGCATGTGTAATAGTTCTGCTGGAACAGGTTTATACATTGTGGATGGTTATTCATTACAATGTAACCTAAAATCTGTGGTACAGTAACTAGATAAACATGTCCTTTACATTGGGAAATGGTGGTTTAAGGGCTTAATGATGGGATTAAGACTTTCTTTGTCAATGTCTCAGTGCTTCGCTGAGCTCCAGACATTATGTGGCCTCTACTTGGATTTAGAGTAACAAAGCCTTATGGTGTGTTAGATGCAGCAGGAGGGGCCCTTTCTGCTTTCTGGTTTTGCTTTTTGTAGGAATCACTGGTGCAACTGGTACAAATTGGTTTGTGGTAGGCTGTTTAGTTAGGTTTGTTTCCTCTGTGTGGATCCTGTAAGTGAATGGGCTCAGGAGCAGACTGAACTGAAGCATCTCTCATGAGGTACTGCTCTGTAGCAAGGTATTTGTATAATACGTCGATACTTTACTTATTAATGCTTAGTCTGCAGTTCCTGGCACAAGCAAAATAGCTTCTTTGCTAGTGTTGGGGGTGGTGAAATGAGATTTATGTTGCAAAATCGTAGTATCCAAACCATAACTTCTGTTCCTTTGAGATACAGTTCAGGAGTACTGCACTGAAAGAAACTGGTAATGCCAGGAGTTTACAGAATGCTCTGAGCCTGGCCTTACAGTGTAATTATGTCTGATCAGTGTGGTTGTTTGAACTGCAGCAGTATAATTATGTCCCAGTGGCAAGTCTGCACCATTTCTGTTACAGCCATTTTACTGTTGCTGGTTGCTTACCGTTTGACAGCTCACCAGTGACTTGAACTACTCGCATGACAGTCTGGGCATGCATCCTGTGGAGCAAAGTTCTGCTCCACGGGTTTTCTCCTGGCGCTTTGTGGGGTGCTTTCTGGAATCCAGGAATTCAGTGGCTGTGCATCAAACTAACGCAGTTCTTATGGCGTCTATCAGCTTTGCCAGTGCGACTTCTGGCGGCCGGTGAGGAGGATATGGTTGAGTTCTGTGATGAACTGATATGAACAGGATAGTAGTGTGCAGTTGCAGGCTTATGTTGAGCTAAACGGACCATCTCTGCTGGGAATTCTGCTGTTGTCCTCCAGGTAATAGAAGAGGCTGAAATCAAGCTATTCAGGCTAATGCCTCTAACTTCGCTAATAGGGTGAGTTGCGACAATTCATGTGATCAGTTACTACGGCTCGGTTGTGAGGCCACCAACTGTGGGTAGTGACCATCTGTTGTTTAAGGCTTGGCCACACCTCCTGGTTTTCCTTGATATTTGGCATAAATACGGTTTCCTATACTGTGTATCAGTGTTACACACGCTTTGGTTGTAGGCCCTGTTTTTGGAATGTGATGTACAGAGCAATAGATGCGCAGTGATGATAAAACAGTGCTCTCGTCAATATAGTTTGTCACCTCTACTGGGCAACCAGGGAAGAAAGGGGAATATTGCACAAGTGTATTTTGTGAGGACAGCTGCATCTGTACTGAAGGCCTGTGTTATTTTATTATAGGTATATAGATAGCTGTTAGGTACCAAGTAAGAAATGATTGACTGGGAAGGGCTGGGCTGAGCTCTCAAAGGTTGATGTATGTGGATTTTTCCTGCTCTTTTTTTCTGTGCCATAAAGGAAGGTTGACATGTGGCAGGACCCAGGGAGGATTTGCTGTGGCCCATTATGCAGATCAGGAAAACTGGGCTATGCTGGTAAAAACCTCAGTGCGTACTGGACTAAATTAGTTAGCTTTTGCTGCCTTCCATTCCAGTAGATTTCTGTAAGCCTTATTTTTTTCTGGAGATCTAATGTGTTTTAAATGGCAGAGAATTTCTGACTTGCTTTAAGTAAATACAGATCAGAGAGCTCGAATGAAAAGCCTGTAATATCTGTTTCCTGGCTGTAATGTTGTGTGGTAGTGCAGCACTGAAGCAACCTGCTTTTTCTATTGAGCTTTTCCCAGCATTTGCTGTCTTGCATCATGGTAACAGGGCACAGAGATGTGAAGAACATGTTAATGTGAAAATGAAAGTGGCAGAACCAGTGCTGTTGCTTCTGAGAAGGGCCAGGGGGACAGCTTTCCAGTAACCTTCCACAATTGTTATTAGTGTCACGGAATACAACAGGCAGCAGATCTATAGCCAGGAGAAGGCATAATGAAGTCTGCAGTACCAAGGTGCTAATAGATTGTGTCCAAGTCCTGAGATAAATCACACAAATAATGGGAGCCTCTGTTAGTGTGGTAGAAGTGCTTTTGAGCAGATCAGGGCAGAAAGGAATCCTGTGGGTTACTACAACAGCAGTAGTTATGAATTAGTGCTGGGCCTTAAACGCAGAGGATATTGCTCAAGTCCTGGAATCGAATAGGTGATGTACCTCTTGTTAGCCTGTAGAAGTCAATACTCAAAGCTCACTGTCACATACAATTTCTTTATGAAATTAAAAGTCAAATACACATCTGTGAGTTTTATCAATGCATATGTGACACCCTTCTGTGTACTTACCTTTGTTAGACTATTGAAAGGTTATTAAAAGGGCTAAGAGCTAATAGTGTAATTGTTATTGAGGGGATTTAGAAATAGTGCTTGCAAGTAATTGGGCCCGGCTGTTCTGAAATCAGTGTTCTATCCGTGAATATGATGTTGTATTTTTTTAATATAAAAATTTCATGTCACTTTTGAGGAGAAATTGAGAGGTTTTGATTAAAAAAGGCGCCCAAAAAGCATACTTCAAACTTTCTGTTTGAAGTCCCAAACACAAATGGGCTAATTCAACAGGAAATACTGATATGGTTTAGTATGTCACTGAAGCTGTAGTTTGGTTATGACCTGAGGAACTGTAACATCCGTGTGTTTGAAAACTGTCAAAAGGTACATTGGGTTTGGGGGTTTGGTACAGATCAGTGAGACGCAAGGCAGTTCTGTGACAGAAGCGTTCACATGGAAGAGTTCGAGTTGGTTCATTGACCACCCTGTGTTCTGGAACTGGAAGCTTTGCCCTACTGGCTGAGGGCTGTTGTTCAAAGGAAGTGTCGAGCTTTGTCAGCTGGTACTGCTGTTGAAAACCAGCATGTGCCATGTTGTGTTGCTTTACGTTTGCACAGCCAGCTCTACGGTGAATAGATTTTGTTGTTAGTTTTGTTTTGGGGCTGTTTTCCCCACCATAAATTAGCTTTCATCGGGATCAGACTCGCATCCAGTTTACTGTGTGGCTGTATAAAGGTTTGTGATGGCCTGTATCAGCAAATGGTCTAGGGCAGGAACAAGCTGTTAGGAGAGAACAGGACTGCTGGCTCTTTAGGTGCTTTATTTCCTTCCCCTCGATGCATTTATGCAGTAAAATGTTCATCTGATTACAGGCTGAGATTTGCTCTCATCTGTGTGGCTTTGAGCTAGGTGCTATGAAAAGAGTCCCATTCTGCTGCAAATGAATATACAGATAATGAACAGACTGAACTGTCTATGGTAATTCTGTTCTTCAAGCAAAGGTCTCGCAATATGCACGGTCACTAAAGATCTGTTTGTCTGGAGAAGCATAGAAAATAGGATTGGTTTAGACATCATGCATGGATGGAAGATGTAACTTCATTTAGCTGGTGTCGAAGGCTGAGAGCAGTGTTGAGGTTTTGTAGCAGCAGGCTAGGTGAATGTAGGGATGTATCAGCTTTATTTGCTAGCTTTCTGAGGCTGCTGCTAAACCTTTTACATACTCGAGGCAAGGAGGAGTTCTGAAAAATCTCAAGCCTTTTAGTTGACAAGGCTTTGGAACAGATGGGATCGAGTTTTGGAGTGAAGACAACTTACTGTGCAGATAATGCTGTCCATAAAGGTAATGAAGAGTGTGAGGTATTGCTTTGGTATGAATACACCTTCAGTTATTGAACAGTTTGGTAACTGTGAGCCTTTTGAACACTTGTTAGGAAAAACCCCAAGCAATGACCAGTTGAATGTTTGCAATAAGGAATACCTCTGAATGTTCACATGAGCATCAGTTCGAGGAGGACTTTGAACCACTGTGTACAAGACTGATGCTGTGCTTCAGAGTTCAGCCAAACTGGGGCTAGAGGCTGAAAACAGGGTGCAGAAATAACAGATTTGAGGTGAAGAACTGCTTAACTGTTTTCCAAGCTCTCATGATGAATCCTTTTTCAAAGTTATCCATTCTTTCTCCCTGTGCACAATTGACAAACTGTGTGTGTTCTCGTCATAACTTGCCTGTGCATTAGAATCTGCGACTTTGTGTTTTGTGCTGTAGAGGTGAAGGGTTATTTTTAGAACAAACATTGAGAGCGTTCTTGGTGATTCTGGATGTTCCAAAGCTCTCTGCTAACAACTGGCTTATTTGTGTAATGTGGGCAAGGACCTTTATGCCAGTCCTTAGATAAATGGAAAATACTTGCTTAGCTTTCTGCCTCCCTTTCTTACTTCTCTGCTGCAGGCAGAGGAGCATAACCCATTTTATGATAAATTTTGTGACTTACTCTGTTTTACATCACTTAGGTTATAGATACGAGACTGAAATTGCTCTTTCATCACTGTGATGCATATTATCGTTTGGATTTTTAAGTAACACAAGCCTCCAAAACTAGCGTTGAGAATTCAGGAGGAATGCAAATTGAGTGTGTGCCTTGTTGCTTTTTACAAGCCTAATATGTAAAACCATTCACTGCTTTTCTGCTTCATGTGTTTATTTATATGAGAAGATTTTGCAAAACAATGGGGTGGAATGTGCTTTAAGAGGATGTTCCCTTTATAGACAGACCTGCATATGACATGACAAGATTATTTCTTCCCTAAGTCTCAATTCACATAGGCTAAAATTATAAGCCAAATGATGACAAAGAAGTGACAGCTTTTCCTCAAGCTGCAAGACAAAAAGGATGTTAGGAAGCTCTGAAGTTGTAAGGAGGCGTGCTGCTGACAACCTGTCTGGAGCACAAGGGGGACAATGTAGGCATAATGGGGAGACAGAATACAGGAAATGAGGCTCTAACAAAAGATTATGGAAGACGACATCAAGGACTTGTATTGAAAAGTACCCAGAAAAGCATACTACAGATCTCCAAGGCTTTTTAAACCCAGCAAGGCCTTTTTGTAGGACATGTTCTAAACTTAGTGGCAGCAGTAGAAAAGTAAAAGTACTGTAAATTGTACGTGCCTGACTACTAGTGTAGCATTCTTGAACTGCTGCCCATTTAGGACTCGGCAATCTCCTTTAATGGAAGCATGTTTTCCTCAATATTTGAGTTTGTTTGTTGCTTATTTATAAGCTCATATAAAGCTTAGGCGGACAGTGGCTGAATGTTAGAAGCTGTCATTTGCACCTTATAATGTCTGCATGATTGGAGATCCTTGAAAGATTGTTTAAATCTTGTTCTTGAAGCTTAACCCCTTATTGAATGCTGTTTTCTTCAGGCTGCTGGGATCTGTGGGCTGGATCTCTCCTCTCCTGAAGAGATGCTGTTAAAATGTAAAACAGAAGGACTTTAACATTAGAACAAACTGATTTATTTCAGAGGGTTTTTTTAGTTGTTGTTCTCTACACCTTTATTCATGACAGTTAACCTGAGTCAAATTAACTGTTCATCTGTTGGGAGAAAACTGTGATCACTTTTAACTATTCATCTTTATCAGGTCAGTTCAAATGAGATTCCTCATCACGTAATCCACTTCACAAAGTAATAACTACATCTGACTTCCTTTTCATTTTGTGTGCTCTTTTCAAATGGAGTTAGTATCTATGGCAAAGTACATGGCCTTCAGCAGCAGCTCCTTATTGTTTTGGGGGTCAAACTCCTCATTTGAGTTCTGCCTTTTGTTGTCATAGACTGCAAAATGCAGAAGCAATGTATTGATTGCTAATGTAAATTCCTTCAGGATTGGTCTTCACCTGTATTAAGAATCTGCATAAGAGTGTATTAGAACGTTCTAATTAAAGTAATTTCAACAGATTAGAAACACAGATCCTGATAAGGTTTAAGTGCAGGAGGAAAAAGAGCATTGGTCTGCTGCAGAGATCCAGCATCATCTTCTATTTGTCAGGTTAGCAGCCAGCCAGCCCAGTATTGAAGTGTTCTTTCCTGAAGTATTTCCTTTCGATGGCAGTAACTCGGTGGCACTGTCCGAGCAGCGGCTGCCCTGCGTATGGGAATTGGTTTCTTTTGACTCCAGTTTGATTCTTGCAACAGATGACCTTGGCTATGAAAGAAAGCCAAGGGAGATGCCAGTTCTTCCTGCAGGTGGTCCCCCATCTTTGTAACACTTTCCTTTCTGTTATAGACAGCACTTTGGTTTTTATGGACTCAAAAGTACCATCTCATTCCTTTAGCATTTGTCTGCCTTCCCATCTGTTGCACGTACTTAATTTGCTGTTGATTTAAGGTTTATACAGTACTTCAAGTAAACAGATGCTCAAAACTTAACAAGAGGCATCCATGTTCTGGGTTTATTGACATTCATTTTCTAAGCTACGCAGTTGAATTCTGTTCTTCTCAATTTCCATCTAGCATGCAGGTTTTTGTACAGATTTCCTTCACTGATTTTGGTCTCGTACTCTGTATGTGCTCAGATGGCTCTAATTACTTTTATGACTTTTTCCACTGTTATAATGTCTCCTGTCCTGAAGCTTTGAAGTGTTATCTGTATATGTGAAGCTTAGTTACATAGTCAAGTACATCCACTGGGAATTCCTGCAAAGCTGAGCTACAGCAGCAGTGAGCGTTTTGGTGGCATATACTGGGAATGATCAGAGGTGCTGCTTCTTTCATCAGGGTTGGCAAAAGGAGAAGGGAAGGGCTGGCTGTGGTTCTGGCATCTCCAGCAAATGGGGAGAACCTGTGTCTAAGCAGAAGCATTGGCTGTACCCCCGTATGTTTGTTTAATGCCAGTTCATTGCATTCTGGCTAGGTAAAACAGCAGGAAGGACATGAAAAAGAAACCAGTAAAGGTCAGTAATGGTACAGTTGAGGGGGGTGCTGGCCTGAGATAAATATAGGATCTTATTTTGGAAGATGGAGTGGACAGATTTGAGACTGTACTTTATTCTTGTGTAATTTAATTTCTTTTTATATTATAGAGACTGCTTTTTGTTTCTCTCCTGGGACTCTGTGATGCTTGAGGGAGCCTCAAGGCACACTCGCACACCCTTTCAAATGCAGCTAGGAAGTAGCCTCGACCTCCTAAAATTGAAGTATCCATCAGAATATGCTGGTCTCTTTGATCAAATACGAGCAGGATTTTTCAACCACAACTTAGTTTGTAGATTTCCATCTCCTAAAGATGACATGCTTTAGATTAGGCAGCTCATTATAGAGGAATACATAGTAGATACTCCTGGGAATGCAACAGGTTAAACTTCAACCATGAATAGCTTCTGACTGCAGTAATTTCTTTCTTTAGCTTGAAGGACTTCTTCATGAAGGTTTTGCTGAATGTCAAACCTAGAGTATTTTGTAGCTCTTGGGTATTAATAAAGCAGAACATTCTGCTTGAGTTTAGCATCATTTTGACACTGTGGTTTCAATAACCAACTAAAGGTGTTTCTCAGGGTACTAGGTAACTAAAATGCTTCTGAAGTGGAATGAAGGGGAGAACTTTTAGCCTTGAAGAAGAGTTACGTGCATCTCAAAATCCATTACACTGGAATATTGGCAACAAATATTTCTAGAATGTTGGAGTTTTTTAACTGTGTGTGTGAAAACTACTGTGTATATGTGCCCTGTAAAACGGGGTGAGGCTTCTGACGTTAAGAAGCTGATCAATATACAATAAACAGGTTAAATAGTACGTTCAGGATTCCATTCTTATGTTTGGTGCTGAAAAACACATAGAAGGCGTGTGTAATCTTACCTACTCTGAAAAAGGAAGGGCATTGAAATCACTGACAAGTATGCTTCATTGTGGGATTTCTGAACACTCAGCAGTACAAAATGCACCCTATCATTCCTCTAGGTTAATGTAATTACAAGGTGAGAACTTTTTGTCATTATTATGTAAACTTGGGTTTATAGACTACCCATTAAGATTTACTTTTATAGGCACATCTATGCATGATGCATAGAAAAGCTGCTGGTTTCTGCTGCTTTATTTCTGTTATGTTTCAGGTCTCATTGATGTATTGGCTGTTGGGCTGCCATTTTCAATTTAGCTGATATTGAAATTGAGCTGGTAACACGAGATAAATGGAGGAGAGTCCTCTACAAGCATATATGCAGAACAGGAGGCAGCTTACTTGGGAGATGGTGCTGAGCCTGAGCATAAAGGGTGAAACTTGTTAAATGACCAATAAGAAATCTTTCAGCTAAAATCCTAGACTTGTAGCCAACACTTCTCACTGTCAGCTTCATCCAAAGGTCAGAGGTTTGGTTTGGGTCATAGGAAGGTAGATTTGGATTGCTGTACTGCAGTTCTGTGGGGGATCAGGGCTCTTACATGCAAAGAAAATGTAGATAGTCTTTCAAACCAAAACTTTAAGCAGATTTGTATTTTGGAATGTCAGTGCTTAAAGAATTTGTAGTCCACATAATCAGTGAAATCATTTCCCTCTCTTTCACTGCTATTGCATATGAAGCAGTCAAGTTGGGGCATCTTCTTTTTGCTTGTGGTGTAGGTTAGGATGGGCTTCTGTTCCTACGTGACATCTCAAATACCTAGGGAATTCTTAAATACAAAATGGATATTAAATGCCAGTGAAAATTATCCTCCCATATTTCAAGGGTCGGAGAAAGAGTGGTTGCAAAAACACTCTTCAGATGTACCACAGCATACATCAGTGATGCTCTGTTCAAGTCTCAGACAAATGGGGATGTGAAGTAATGCTGCTATAAATAACACTGTGTTCATCCATAAACTTTTACTGGAAAGGCATGGAATGAGATGCCTGCATCTCTGCAAGTGGAATTTTGGGTGTGGCAGGATTTATCCCTATAGTGAAAGGTCATCTTTTCTGCTGGCCACCTGTAAAGATGAGAAGAGGGTTTAAGGAAGACTTTCCATCCTCCTTTTACTGCTGGAGGCAGAAACAGGAGCAGCATTTCCAGCCAGTTGGAGTATAGGGTGTGAACTCAAGTAACTTCAGCTGTGATAGCCAGAACTACTGTGTTCTCAATCTTGGTGTATAATGACAAAAGTTCTTTGATATCAGTACAAACATACATCGCTTTCCTGTACTAACAGATTAAGCTACCCATAATCTGTGGTGAAGCACTATTGCACAGTCCTAGAAAGCAACAAAAATCTGGTTCCTTCACCAGGATCTAGTATTTGGCCACTTGGCCTGTTGCCTTGTAAAACAGATGTTAGTATTATCTCTGATACAACTTGCTGCATTTCTAATGTACAAAATAGTTGGCTGCTAAAGAAGATGGCTTAATTAGAGTGGAATGTAGACTCTCAGCTCTTCCATTAGTTTTGCAATGGCTAAGAATAGCTCCTGTAAAATACAGTGAAGTTAAATGGACTGCGTATCGGTTTTCTGTGCTGGAAGCTGAAATAGTCAGAAACCAAGATTTTGGCTTTTTCCAATTCAGTTTCCCAGAAATGGAGATTCTCATCCATGGGTACCTTTTTTGTGCCTTTCAGATTAAAGGAAACAGTGTATTGTAACACTTTAAGTGCCCCCACTTACAGAGGTGGCAATAGCTGATACTGTAGCTTATGGATGAGCAGAATGGTCAGCGTGTTACATTATCTGAGATAGTAATACATTTTAATTGGGTAACAGTGGCTATTATCTAACTAACTGCTATCATAATAGAAGAAACCCCCCTTACAAATGGGAGTGGGTATGTTTGTCATTAAGTATTAATAACCAGGGCTTGGGGTTTATATTCCTGGGGAGTGACTGAAACCCCTTCACAAGCAGAAATTTACCCACGCGTGTTTGTCTTAATGTTAACATTGCAGCCACTGAAAATGTGTAGCTGCAATGTTAACTTCACATGAAGGTAAGAGCTTACTGGGCGTGCATCCAGAAAACAATCACCTTTGCACAGTGCGCGTCGTAGTTGAGGAGTTATCAGAGTCATAAGGCATGATTGTGACTCATGTCTGTTGACTGACCTTTTTACCTTCGAAATTCTCTTCTACCAAATTACACATCATGTCCTGTAGCTTGGATAATACAGTAGTTACTGTTTCTTCCCAACCTCTTGAGCTGTATGTGTGCTATTACTCTGCTCAGTGTTAGACAAAATTAGGCAAGAGTTTTAAATGAAAAATCCCAAGCAAACAATGAAGGTATTTATATTGGGATTATGTAAACCAAATTATAGGAACTTTGTCTAGCAGCAGAAATGCTTTCTTTTGGGTGTTTGCTTTAACACACACTTCAAGAGTTGCCTCACTAGTTATGCTTTACTTGGGGGACGGTGTTTATCTGTCATGAACAGATTACTAGTTGCTATATTACTGTTACTTACATTTGCATGACCTTAGTTGCATCTGAAGTAGTTGTTTCTTCAGTAAGTGATGTTGGACTTGATGCATTTCGGAGCAGTAAAACAACCGCCTGCGCCGAACTTGAGCTTAAAGTGACTGCAGAGAGATCAGTCAAGTCAAACTGAGACAAGAATTTCCCTCAAGAGACCCTTGGCTTAGTCTGAAACAGTCATTCAAAGTCAGTGTAGTAATTCCTAAAAGAAATGGATACAGCATATCCATAGGATAGTAGTGTTTGGCAAGAATATTAAAATGTACACTTGAAAAGTATGCACTCTTTATATTCAAGGAATAATTGTAGGCCATTAGGATGGTGTTGGTTTACATATTTACATGGTATAGAAAATGACGCTGTTTCCACGATGAAAACAGTAACTCCGGGTTGATTTGAAGGTGTTTAAAGGAACAAACGAAATAAACCCCTTTCACTGCTTATTTTCACTATCAGTTCTAAACTGTAAGGGTTGCTTGGTTTGGTTTGGTGGGGTTTCTTCAGAGCAGCCTCAGCCTGTCAAGCACGCAAGAATAGGGATTTTGCTGCTATTTCCCAGGCTTTACACTTTTATTTTGGAGTTTTTTCCCCAGATATGTCTCAAAAGAAGACTGAATTTCCCAGCTCTAATGTGGGAAATGCAGAACAAGTCTGTGCCTGGAATTCCTGTGTTGGCAGTAGGACATAGGACATACATGCATGTTGGTTTTCACCGCCCAGTCCATTATGCTGAATGTACAGCTGCAGATCAGAACCTTTGACTAAGGGGCTTCTTTCCTTTGGAGAAGCTCTTCTCTAAACTCACTTCTCTTTGATTTATTGAATTGTTACCTAATCCGCTTGGTTTTCCTCATCCTTTAAATGGGAGTGTGTGTATGTATCACATTCTGAATACATGCTATGATAATGTTACAGGAATTAGATGAGAAATCATCATTTCAGCATGATAATGTTGTAGGAATTAGATGAGAAGTTACCATTGCAGTGCTTCTACCGCATGCGCCTAGGTGAGGCTGCATTTCAGTGGGAATTCAGTCTTGGCACAGTCCTATGATACATCGTTATTGGAGATACTTCCAGCACGCAGTGTGGTATTAACACTTCATTAAATCTTTTCCCCTGCATCTTAAAAGAGCTTGTTTATATCTTTGGCATTTAATAGAGCTTCTACTCCTGTGTGTGGTCTGCCTGAGACTGTATTAATTGTGTAAGATGCAGTTTTGTTCTGATTATGTGTTCTGCTTCTTTATCTTACACTAACTTGGTTACTGTAGCACCACTGATAAACACTGGTACTTCATATGAACTTAAAAGTGAGAAGCTGCATTAAAACTAAGACAGCAAGGTCTCATCGAGAATGGAGGAGTGGGTTTCTTGATGGCCATTATTTCATATGCTGACCTTGCTCCTGTGCACACACAAGGCTAAGTTGTGACAGCAATCCCCATTCACTGCAGCACGGATTTGAGCTGTTTCTTCATCACATCTGGAGTGAGGGGGGATAAGGGTTGTTTCCACTGTGCTGGGGTCTGTCGGAATTTTCTGGCCGGGAATAGGAACTCCAAAGTTATAGATAAAAGTTTGGAAACGACTGAAGTGTCTGTACCGTGCCTGTTGCCAGAATATCCAGTCACGCTTCTTGGATATTCAGCCTCTGCTGATCTCAGACTCAGGTGCTCGTTGCTTGTGCTATAGCCTCTGTCAAGGCCTCTCATCACAGGAAATGTGACTTGGCATTATAATTTCACGTTGTATTTCTGTGGAAGCCTCCTTGCAGGTCCTGCTCCTCACATGAAATCATCAGGAGCTGCTAAAATGAGAAGCAGCTGAAGGCAGCAGTTCTTTAAGTGGTTTCCCTCTCTTCCATGGTGAGGAAATCCCTATCTCTTATGCCCCTTTCTATAATCGCTTTTGGCAGGGCACTGCACTGACACAACTTCCAGTGCTGTAAACAAGGCTGCTGCTGTTGGAGCACCTTCTGGAGGGGCGGAGGTGCTCTTTGTGCTGCTAAACGCTGGCCTCATCAGGGATTGTTTGTGGCTGGATGCCCAGGTCTGAGCAAGGAATCCCCAGGGAATTTCATTACCGGTTTAGGTGCTATGTCCTGGCTGAGGGAGGGCACACAGCTTTTCATCCAGGTGCTGTAGGGAAGAGTGCTGCAGCCCAGCAGCTATCGAGTGATTCAAAACCAGCATTCCTCCTGAAGCATTCATAGGATGCCCTTCAGGGTAACAGCTAACACTGGGAGAGAGGGTACCACTGACTGAGGACTGTGGGTTGGACATCCCTAGTTTAAGGATCGCTGTCCTGCTTGAATCCATCCACATATAATGCAGTGCACTATGGGTACTTGTGCCTTAACCAGCTCTTGTTATAAAGCGGAGAGCTGTGACTTAGATTAAGTTTAAATCCTGATTTGTGACATGTTAGCACAGCAAACTAATGCTAAAATCTATTAAGCCTCCAAGGTTTTTTCTGTTCGTGACACTGGGTGAGTGCTGAGATCTTGACCACAATCACATTTGCTTCTGGGCAGGAGGAAATAGTCCATGTAGTTCCAGTAATCCAGACAAGGCGTCACATCTGGTTTTATGAATGACTTTGGGGGGGAAGGGAAGTTTGCAATTGATTATCATTGTTCTTAAAATCAAAGCCTACTCTGGTTTCAGGAATTGCTGTGGAGCGCTTCAGGGACCTTGGCAGGAGCTGAGGAAAACAACTTCTTTTTTGCTCAGTTCTTCTCTTTTGCTTTTTTTATTCTTAAAAGAGTATTGAGAAAATGATATTTCAAGACAGAACAGTTCCAAATCTGTGCTTCCAGTTCCTCAAACTGCAATGAAAGACTAGTGAACGTTTAGCCTGTCTGGGTTTGGATTTTAAATTAGGATGCTGATATCCAATGGCAAAGCATTTTTACTGTACTTGTCAAACAGATTTTCTTATTTCTTTGTCTCTTATCATCTGTTGGAATGGTTGCTAAAATCCAGGAGCATACAGAAATGAAGGTAATAGCTTTAGGAAAAAATATACACCCTTTTACTGTGAGTTTTGATGTTGTTTTGGCCTTTGCCTAAAGGCAGGTTGAGTGTGTAACGTTGTGCATGAGTGCCATCCGCTGTTAAACATGCTGGAGTTCAGGGCTCCACTTCTCATCCTATAAGAACTAGTACCAGAATTGAGCAATCTGAATTCTTACCCTATCCAAGATTCCGTATGGTGAATACATGGGATAACGGGGTGCAGCTGTACTGCGCTCGTAGGAGTGAGTCTTTGGGAGTTATTGATGCCCAGGATTTTAGTGTTCTCTTTTTCTTCTAAGAGGTGGCAATTCAAGAATCTCATTTTGAATTGGAAGTCGTTTAGTTTACCCAGCTTTAAGCTCTGATATGTTCAGCTTCATGGTATTCTCTTCTATTCAGCAGAACCTCATTGTTCATCGGTTTAGGTGTTTTACCCTTAAACGGGAGCTTGGGTGGTAGATGCAGTTTGGAAGGCACCTGCCTCACAGACAATTTGGTCCGGATTGACCTGAGGAGAACGTATGAGGCCCCCGTGGGTTTCCATAAACAGCATTTACTGCTCTCTATCACTGCATCAGCCAGAACAGACTGTGTGTTATTAAAAGACGTGCTCAGACCACTACCCATTATTTTCAGCAATCATACTTAAACCATTTCCCAGGAGTACAGAAATTGAAGGCTGGCATCTTGAATTCATCTGTGTAAATAGATAGTCTTGGAGCCAGCAATCAAAGTGAGGTTGAGTCATTAGGCCCTTGCAGTAGGAAAGCTGTACATGTGGGTTCCTCTTTCTTTTTTTCTCTAAGCAGTAATATCTAATTTGTGGTCCTCGTTAGTTTATTGTAGTAAACACAGCCTCAGTTTCAGTACATGCTGAAATGTTTCCGAATTCTCCAGCCTGGCTCATAAACATGTATTTTCCTATTGCAAAGAGGCGTGCGCCACTGCCTCTAATCTCTTTCCATAGAGCCCAGAAACAGGTTGTTAGGAGCAGCGCTGGGTGCTGGCTGCCCTCTTCTGCTGTCGGGGCAAAGAACTGGGTCAGCAGCAGTGGTGTGAGGGATGCTATGGGGCCACCCAACAAAGATGGGCTCCTCTCGATTAACCAGCAGTCAAAACACCACCAGAATTGTAAAAGACACTGAGAATCAGTAACTGACTGCCAGTTCTGTTGTCTTGGATTGGAAAGCAGTGAGGCCTGCTCTCTGTTTTGCAGCAGGAGTGGTTTAGTCATTGTCTGCTGCAGAGCATTTCCACTTTTAAGCTATTTGATGTTAAATGATTCTGGAAGGGGGAGTAGAGGAAGTGGCTGTGCAAAGTCCATTGATGAGTTCTTGGCATAGAGAATGTGAGTGATCTCTTCTGTCTTTGCAACCTGTCTGCTTGAGCAGTGCAAAGGAGAGGGCATGGCCCCTGCCTCCAGCTGTTGTTTCTTTTGACATACTTCATTCGGAGGTTGAGGGGACAGAACACCTATGTCCTAATGGATGTGGGGCTCGAGAGCTTATCCAAAATGGGAAAACAGTTCTTACAAGCGACCTGTAATAGGCTGTCATCAAATCAAGCTGGAATATCCTGTGGTTTTAGTCACTTCTCAGCTTAAAAGTGGAATTTGAGTTTGCTATTTTGGGAGGCGCTTTTCTTAAAGCAAAGAATCCTACCTCACTTTTCTCACTCATCTGTCTGATGCTATGACCAGTCATGTCCCTGTCAGTTCTAAAATGGAGCATTCCTGAGCCTGCTCATCTCTCCGGCACGAGGATCTGTCTCAAACCTGTGTTACATCTCAGCAGCAGAACATGTCAGCACAGGAGCAGTGCAGCTCTGCTTGCAGAACATGCTCTTGCTTGGCATTCCCGGTGACCTTCAGGGTCAGTGAGTGCACAGTGCCCTCCTTGGAAGGCTGCTTGTTTCACCTTTGTGCCAGGTGACACTTCTAGGTAACTAGGTGACAGAACACTTCTAGTTTGAAAGTGTAATTAGAGCGACTGGAGTATCACCCGTGGCTTTGGGGGCAGTTAAAGATGAATGCTGAAACGCAGGCAATGTGACCAGTGGGAGTATCCCCACTGTTGACCTCCTGATGTCTCAAGCAGATGGACTGTATCCTGAAACCAAAGATGCTGCAGAGACTGCTCAAGCTGAGGAGAACTTTAACTTAACTGCTGGAAATTTGGAATGCAAATCACTAATGACTATGGAGAGTTAATTTGATTGAAGACTTGTTAGATGCTGTATCTGGAACCAGGGCTCCAAAAACCTCTTTGTGGGAGAAAATACTATCCCTTTAACAGGTGGCATGTAGGGCTTGGAGAGGGGTAAAACCCTCCCCTGTTGAACATATGGCTTTGTTCAATACAACCAATTAACTGAAGTGTCTTTGGGAAACCCTAGGCCAGAATAACTCTGAATTATTTATGTTTTAATTACACCGTTCTGTTTGAGAACTTTGTTCTTGGCATAACTGTAGCACACTTCAGGTGCTATTGGAATACAGGATAAAGGTTTTCTGTTGGATTTGGGGCTTGTTTGTCTTTTTTTGGTGTTATTTTGGTTCATTTATAGAGGGTTTTTTTGCTGGGCGGTGGTGGTTTGGTTGGGGGTTTGTCTTTGGCGGGTTTTTCCTGCATTCACCGCTAGTCTTTCTGCTGTGAGCTTTGGGAAGTGTAATATCACATTTAGAAGGAAGCAGATGATGAGTTTATTTCTAGGAAGCTTGCAGAACAAGCGCAAAGGATTACGGTATAAAAATACACACTTGTTACTTACAAACACTGTTTTGATCTCTGTTTTTGAAGGCTAAATAGCAGTATACTAATCCTGAAGCTCTTTTTTTTTTTTATATCCTACGTTTTTGCCTTTAACAAACAGGGAAATCAAAGGTCTGAATCTAATTTGGATATACTTGGTTTGCTGTATAGTCATCGTATTAATTCTCAGTTTCAGTTCTTTCTCAAAAGAAACCACACATAGTGGTTGGATTCCCTCGCTATGGCTATGAAGCTTGGGACAAGTTGCTCATCACTATTGATTATTATATAGGAAAAAAAAAGGTTGATTCTTTTTATAGGCCTATATCTGGAAGCAGTGTCCTGTATTTCCCAGTGCAGCTATTAACAGGCTTTCTACATCTGCATAATAAATCCTTTATTTCAGTGTGCACTGACAGAAATGTTCTTGGAGGGATCACAAGTGCACTTTAGGTATTGATCTGCATTACTCCCCCCCTCTCTTTTGTTTCTTACTCAGCTTGTCATTTCTGAATTGCTTGTTTATAGTCTCTGCTAGACAAATTCTGTGCAGGAGAGGGATTCTGACTGCTTTTATTATCTCAGAGTCTTTGAGTTTCCAACTTGTTCTATGGGGAGCAGCTATGGGTAGAAATGTTTTAATAAGAGGGGTTTGAAGATGGTTTACTCAACTTGTAGAATTATAGTTGAGGACTGGTAGCTTGGACCTTGTTTCTGCAAGGCAGCATCGGTGGAACATGCAGAGATTGAAGGAGTGACCAGCGTTATCTGTTGACATGTATGGCACAGGCACAACTGTCATGATCCCCATTGCCCCAAATTCTTTGGGAAGCAAACAAGTCACAGTGGGCTGTACCTAGAGATGATGTGTTCTGGGATGGTGTTACAGTTTTAGTCTGAAGCTGTGTTTCTTGAACTCCTTCCTGACTGTTTCTTTCTACAGTTTTCTCTGCTGTATTGCTGGTGCTTCCAACAGCAAACAGTGCTGACGTCTGACTTTACACACACACCTTGCAAAGTTTTATCGTCCCTTCCAATACCTTCATGTTCACCCAAATGTTGCAGAAATCTGGGCCATTTCTTTATTGTGTTCAGGAAAAATTATTGGAATTTTGGTTTTTTAGGTAGATCCATGCAGAATAGGCCCCATATTTACTAAATACATCCCAAACTATGACTGCATCAGGGTCTGAGTTCCAGAGAGCCCTTCTCTGACCTTCACCCTCTTAGCTCGAGCTTGAATAGGACCTGGTATCCATGTGTAAGACACACAGGAAGTGTTATTACGTATGTAATTATAAGTACTTTATATTGGTGTCGGTTCTGTAACGTGCCTTTTGTACTTCTCAATGATACACAACCATACGCTAGGCACAAGTAAGATCTCATATGTACTGGTGGTGTGAAGCCTTTTTCTTCGGTCTTTAAAAGGAACCTATTCTAATGAATGTATAGAAATTCATCATAGATAATAACTGGTAGAAGTTGTTCTTATTTCCTATAACCATTTGGTCTATTAACACACACAATTGGATCTAGAAAACTGCAGACGTGAGTCATTAGCTCTGAGGCACAGAACTGCCAGGCACGCAGCCATGACCCATCCAGAAGTATTTAAATCTCCGGGTGTTAAAAATAGGCATAGTGAAGACGTCACTAACTTTAAAATAAATCTGCTGTCAAAGGTAACTCCAGTGAACATGTCATGTCTTGTGAGGTTATTGCTTTAGGGCAACATGAGTGTAGACCCATGGCTAGTAAATGGCCTTACAAAGGAGGTGTTTAATACACAGAGGCCTAAAGCGTGGTCATTTTAAGAGCGTAGTGTGTGTTGTCAAGAAACGGTGTTTGCTCGTACTTATCTTGCTGGTTTTCTTTCTAGGGGGATGCCAAAAGTCTCCTCGCCTCTGAGAATGTGAGCACCGGCCAAAAGTTGGACTTTGCAGATACAATGGTACAGCAGAAGCTGGATGAAGTAAAGGACCAAATCAAGCGGGAAATAAGGAAGGAACTTAAAATCAAGGAGGGAGCAGAGAACCTCAGGAAGGTCACAACGGATAAAAAGAACTTGGCATATGTGGACAACATCTTGAAAAAGTCAAACAAGAAGTTGGAAGACTTGCATCATAAGTTACAGGAGCTCAATGCACACGTTGTAACAGACCCAGAAGATGTTGCAGGTACCATGCTTTATGTGAACTGAGGTTTTGCTCTTAGCTTAGGTAAGCCCTATCCCATTGCACTTGAGAGAATTGCTCTGGGAATGAGCAAATCCGCAGCTGGTGAGTTCGTTACTTCTGCATGCCTGTGATTCCCAAAGAAGTCTCCAGTCCCTTTGAGTTTCGGTTTCTGTATTTCACGACTGCTTGATGATGCTCTAGAGATTAACATGTACCAATTCTTCACTTTATATTATATTATTTATAATATTATATTTATTCAGATTATATACTGTATCTTTCACTGTATTGAAATACTGTCTCAATTACTGACTTTCACACTGTAGGCATCAGCACTGACACACCTTTTATTCTGGGGGGAAGTGTAATGATTGTACTTACAAGTTGTTGGCTTCTTTTTAAACTGAAATCTGACTTTCATCAACTCTGAAGTCGTTTATCAGACAGAGTGAACAAGGATTTCTTGCTCTGGCAGCTCTTTATTAAGTCTTCAGGCTCTTCTATAATGAAGCCACCCTTTTAAAGATAACTTGAAATTGTTATCACAGAACAATCGTAATCAGTAGTTTTAATTGGCAATTTCTGTGGCGTGCCAGTGAGTCCATACTCATTTTGAATGTAGTTTTTTAAAGTGCCAGGCTTGGTATTTAAAGATGGAATGTTGTGGAAGTAAACAGTCCTTTCTCAGCTTTGTGGAATGAGCCATTGCCAGCCTGGTGAATTCGCATTGCACAGACTCGCCTTGGCAAAAAGCTGATCTCTGTGCACAAGCCACGGAAGGCATTTGTGAAGTGAATGCCTTCAGAAGCTTGGGCAGTAGGATAAGACTGTAATGTCCTTGTGAAGGAAGGTTGGTTACAGTGAGAATTTAGGGAAGTATTGGTAGATACTTTTATACTATTTGTCCTGCTGACATGATGCAAGGGTATTGAAGTGTCCATGGTGGCCTGCACAGTGTTCTCTCTATTCTTTTGATCTTCACAAGATACAAAGGGCACAGAGTGGCATAGCTGGAAGTAGTGAGGCAAAGTACTTGCTGCATCATGAAATGGGAATGAGTACAGTAATGGGTGCTTCATAGGTAGCCACTGGGCTTTTAGAAGGCATGAAGCACTGTTCCATGTTGGCTGAGGTTTAGGAAAGTCTGCTTCAGCATTGATAGCAGTGTGCCATCTTTTAAAGGAACATAAAAAAAAGTGTACACAAAGCGTATATAGACTGAATGTAAAAATCTGTGTGGACATAAATCTGTGAAATGCATCTAGTAATAGAGCTTGAAAAATGGATGAGCACTGAATGCTCTTGTTGGAATGTCCTATTCCTGTATAGCATTTAAAAGCTCTATCACAGTGTGTTAATGAGCAGTATTGTCCTTGTTCGTGACTCAGGAAATGCAGTAAACACTAAGGGAGCATTTATGACTTGTAAAGAGATGGTTTGTGTACGAAGACCTAAATGATGATGGTGGGGGCTGGAACTAGATGATCTTAAGGTGCTTTCCAGCCCTAACCATTCTATGAGTCTATGTTCAGATCCTCAGTGCACTTCTGAAAAGGTCAGCAGTGCCCATTGCTTTTGTGAGTAACTGTTAGCAACCAGGCTCATGTTCAAATACCAGAGATGACATGGAAGGGATAAAAGGTCAAGGTTGATAAACTAGTGTGCTTTTACCTGCTTTTGATGCATGCTAAACTTCTTAGTATTGTGTTTTTAAGTTCCATTCTGTTCAAAGTGTTATTGGTAGATAGCTTTTACAGTCTTACATACTGAAATATGCAAGAAAAAAATGACTAATCCTGTTGATCTTTATATTCCCTGTGAAGGACCAAATCAAGCATTCCTGTGTGAAACCCACTTTAACAGCATATATTGTATAACCCTCAGGAAAATACCCCAAACTTCAGTTCTTTTAGTATCTCTCTTTAGATCAAAAATCTACAAGCACCCACCTCCAAAACTGAAGCGCTTGAGGGGTTTGTATTGTTTGCCTTGTGATTTAATTGCCTGTCTCCTCCCTCAGTCATGTGGCTAACTCATGGAGGGGAAAGCACTGTCAGTAAACATTCTATCTGTCTGTACGATAATGGGTGCAAGTCATCCAAGCGATGCTCTGATTTCTAATGCTGAAGTTTCACGTTTGAGTTTAGGTATTGGTGAGTTTGCCCTTTGCAAAATAAGGTTGGTAATATAAAACTAATGATATGCCAACTGTATGGGTGTTTGTGTGTCTATACATATAATATTCTGCTAATACACAGACACATGGCTGTCCAGGGTTCAGCAGTAGCAGTTATTTTTCTCCTTAGTAGCTGGTGCAGCGCTGTGGTTTTGACTTTCAGCCTGGGAACAGCACTGATAACACCGATGTTTTCAGTTGGTGCTCAGTAATGTTCAGTCTGACCAAGGCCTTTCTGAGCCTCATGCTCTGCCAGGGAGGAGGGGAAGCCGGGAGGAAGCAGAGACAGGACACCTGACCC
>JAOEHY010051582.1:0-29849 GCA_025447955.1 Psilopsiagon aurifrons
CCTTTACCCTACCCCACCCCTGCCCCTGCCCTGCCCCTACTCCTGCCCCTGCTCCTGCTCCGGCCCCTGCCCTGCTCCTGCTTCAGTCGAGCTCCGCCCCTGTCCCCGTGACGAAACCATAGCTTCTGCCAACCGACGCCAGGCAGCCAGCAGATGATTTGCATGTGTTGAGGCTTTGCCGTGGTAACCGCGGGGCACGGGGGACGCGGGAGCTGTGCCGAGGGCCAGGGACGCCGGTCCCAGCGAGACCCCGGGTCCGCCGAAACAGTTACGCTACGAGGGGACATCCCAGCTCGGGGATGCGTGTGCTCGCCTAACACCGCGGTCCGTTCTTTTTCTTCCCTAAAGGGCAAGCTGAACCGAAGGGCAGCCCCAGGGACACTCAGATCTTGTAGAAATTCGGGATTTTCCAGGAACTCTCTGGAGAGAAGGTAACGTTTAGGAAGACATTAATCATGTGATGCCTTGCGCCGACTGGAGCTGTGCATCTGAGTAAGCCTGTGGACCTTTTTAGCACAGGAAGGTGTAGGAATGGCTGAGTGAGGAGGCTCTGGGATTATCCTTCAATCCTCAAGTCCAACCGACCTTCTGGCCTAGCCCACAGTCACTGGCAGTCGGGATCCTCTGAGCTCAGATCCCTCGTTTTCTGGTTTTCACCTGACCTCCCTGTGAGACCCAGGCAATGGTACTGCCCTGAACCTCAGTGAAGGAAGGATTAAGTATCACAGTCCTGTGACTTGTCCTGACCCCATTGCGTCAGTGCTTGACACCAAAGTACCACGATGGCTAGGACGCTGCAGAGCTTAGGGACCCATTTATACCTAAGTAAAAAGGTCAACAAGCAAAGATTTGAGTGACTTTCTCCTCTCAGACCAGCTAGCCAATACCAAACGTTGTGTAATAGCACTTACTGCAATAATAATTCATTTATTCTCTGGAATCCATTTCAGCTGAGATTTGCCTGGCAAAACCAGTGTGTGACTAAACAGCATTTACCAGGTCAAATGTTCTGATTTCCTAATTCCCTCCTTCACTTTTTTTGGGACGTTCATTTGTGTATGTGTTTTAAGGAGCAGGAGAATACAAATGAAATCATCATGGGGAATTGTTTGGATATTGAAAGCTAGAAATGTTACTCTGTGTAGAAGAAGACCTTACTTGCCACATAATTAGTGATTGTCCTGTGTAGCAGAAATTACCTCTTTCAGGTCTATTCCTGGAAAATATGTGGTGCTCAACAATAATGAGAAGGTTTACTACTATAAAAGCCAGATTTTTTTTTTTTTTCTTTCAGGGTTTTTTTGTTTTGTTTTGTTTTGTTTTGTTTTGTTTTTTGTTTGTTTGTTTGTTTGTTGGGGTTTTTTTTGTTGTTGTTGTTTTGGTTTTTTGTTATTTTTTTTTTTGCTTGGAAAGCACCAGGAGAGCAGAAACTTTGCTGTCTTTTCCAAGTGGTTTCCTCTTGAAGCTGATTACAAAATTTCGTCTGAAGATACTCTTGGTAAACTGATAATTTGAGTTATACAATTACACCATTGATCTGATCAAAAAATTGTTTATTTATTTAAATTTATTGTTCTTTTTGCTAAACTCCCTGAGGCATTGATCTACAATGGTATACACTGGTTTCTAATCAGGTGAAATTATGGTTACACAGTAAAAAGCTCAGACATAAGTGCATTTTTACACGTCACTTCATTTGACCCTCTTTATTTGGAGATATTTCAGTCTTATATTTCATGTGTATTTCTATTGGCTTTTTGAATTTAATAACATTCTGTTACCTAATGAATTATTAAACAGGAAACAGAACAATATAGGGAGTTACATAGATAACATATTTTCAAGTATAAAGTGAGAAAAATATCACTGTTGTGCATAACAAACTACAGAATCACCACAGCTTAGTGGTACCAGGTAAAACTAAATGAAGCTTGTCAGCCATGTCCTCTCACAGCAATTCTAAATTACCCTTGATCTAATCTTCAGGAGAAAAACAATAATGTAAAATTATGATGTTTTTAAGATTCGTTACCACAAGATCATTAAAAAAGCATGTTTTCCTCTCAGTAGCTGTCATCAGGTTTGTGCTGTAATGCCCTCAAGTCTCATGTTGGACAAGATGAGTGCTTCAATAATCCTTCTAGCACACTGTTTTCTGTAACAGATTTAGTAGGTGGCCATTTTCTTTTTGTGTCATTACCTCATGAATGCTCCTCAAAGTATCAGGATGTACTGTACTATTCATGCAAGATACAATGAAGAGTACTTAGCAACTTCTCATTAGGTCTACCAACATTTGAAAAAAGAAATGGGATATCCAGGGTTTTGTTGTTCTAGCCATTTTCCATTTCAGCTAATTTCATCTGTTTGTCTAGATTCCCTTTGTTAGTCCTCTGTTATTGTGACTTTATGCTTATCATTTAGTTTTCATATTGTTTTTAATAGCCATTGCATAGGAATTTAATATTAATAGCCACAGCTTAGGGATTGCCATGGTATTAAGATTATCTAGCTAAATATCCTGTCCATAATGAAATTATCAGAAACCTTAGTTATGGAGTCACTTGTAAGCAGAACTTTATTTCTATTGAAAAATTACTAAGTTTGCCTTACACTGTAAAAGATGAGAACATTTACCCCTTTCTGCATAAGGTAACTGTGTTAATGGAGATTATTGAGAAAAGTGGTTTTCCTGCACTGAATCTCACTACTGTTCTAGTGATAGGCTTTCAGCCCATGTACATTTTCATCCTTATGATTTCCCCTGACATGTGGCAGTTTGTACAAGCTGACTTTTCTTGTATTAAACAGACTCATAATCACTTATGCATTTATCCTTCCATCTATATTTTCCCTCTTAAAGATCCGCCTACTTTCTTGAAATTACTGCACAAACTGCATACTCACCATCAAATCCCTGGGAACCAGTCAGTTTCTGCGCACATCAGTCCCAGGAATGGAAATGCTGAGTAAAGGTACCTGGGCTGTCAAGTACAAGTAGTTCACCTTGAGCTGTGTAAACTTCTTTTCTTCAGTGTCTACTTTCTCTCATTCTCCTGTAAAGTGAGCAGGGTAAACACACTCAGTCTATTCCCTATCTGGTATGCCCTCTATGGTTTTGCATAGTGTTAAATATCACAGATTTAATGCAGTAATTGCCAAAGATTAAGAACATGATGCTCAGTACTCCCAGAGTAACCCACACTGGCAATACGTCTATGTCAATGCTGATTTTTGCACAGGAGTAAGTGTGGAGGCAGGGTAACATTATTCATTTAAAATGTGTGTGTTAAATAGTTTTATGTGAGTAAAATTAAGGTATTCTTCACCCTAATAAATTGCAATGCATCACCAAATTAAATATTGAAAAGCAAAACCTTGTTTGTAGAGAGAATGCCATTACTGAAGCAGGTCCAGAGTTGTGAATTTTTGAAATTCTGACAAATTACATTTTTTCAACTAAAAATATTTTACTTTATCTGTATATATCAACTAGTAGCAGTCATAATTCCTTCATATAGTTTTATTATTTCGATCAAATGTATTATTTCTTATGTTTGGGCAGATGAGGATATAATAACAAGAAATTACTGCTGGGTCATCACTCATCAGTGAATTTTGGATTGACCCAGAAACCTTTCAGGTAGAAAGATGATCAGATACAATTAAAGATACTGTCATTCTAGTATGTCAGAGGAAAATTAAAAAAAACTCTCCTTTGGCTAGTTTGACTGTCACATCACAGAAAACAACTTATATAGTTATTTATCAGAATCATATAGAAACCTCAAGATTATGTATTTTCCTTCTTTGACACTTTAATGAACCCATTCCACACATACGTGTGCATACACTAGTGATTTCTCTCTTATTCTTGTGTAATTGACACAGGTACACCTTTGAAAAAAGTTTTAGTTTTGTCTAACCGGCGCTTAGTGTCGTAGAATCACAGGACGGTTAGGGTTGGAAACGACCTTAAGGTCATTTAGTTCCAATCCTCCTGCCATGGACACAGACACCTTTCACTAGACCAGATTGCTCAAAGCCCCATCCAGCCTGGCCCTGAACAGGTTGGCTGCCAGGGGTGGGGCAGCTACAACTTCTTTGTGCAACTTGTTCCAGCGTCTCAACACTCTCACAGTAAAACTTTGAGTATTCAAAAAAAGTATTTGTTAGAAAATTCGCAGATTTTTCTAGAAAACAGTGCCTTTTTAACCTGATATATTTGTGTTTCAGTATTCTTGCCTTGTCCTTCTAGCTGGCTGTGTCTATTTTTAATGAAGGCATAATCACCAGACTCTAGGCTGCAGCTAGTATGGGGGAGAAGGTACTGCTATACGTGCAGCTGATCCTCTGATGGAACAAGCTTCATGCTTGGATGTTTCTGAGTCTACATTACTCACAAGACATTTAAGCCAGGCTGCTGTGATGTTAGATTTTACTGACTTGAAGCTGCCAGAAGTGAGGGTACATGCCAATATTTGAGTGTTCGGAGCTTATAAACTGTTTCTTGAGATAGAAGAACACATAAACACATGGGATCATGCTCAGCTATGGCAAGATAAAGCACTCTGATGTAGAAAAGTATGGATTTTCTACATCCCAGTGGTCTTTATTTAAGTTTAATTAAAAAATAGATTCCTTTTTTCATATGATTGAAGAAAAATATTAGTTTCTAGGACTAGTCAATCAAAGGAGGCTCCTCCGGCCAGTAACTGTGTTAAAAATGCAGTGCTGATTTGGAAAAATGTGGAGGTTTTAATGTGTGGTTAATTTGCTAAAAATATTGTTGGACACACAAGAATTTTTTTCCTTTTATTTTTCAGTGATAACCAGATCCAACAGTAAGATACTACAAATTATCCAATGTTTTTGTCTAACTTGCGATTGAGTACTTTGTCTTAACAGATTTCTAAAATTATTTTTAATTGAGCAATACAAAACAACATTTAGAACAAGAGAAAATGCAGCTTAAGTTATTGGTTTGATTTTGTTTTCTTTCCCTTAAAGAATAATGGGAAACCCCATAGAAAACATTTAATTTGGAAAAAGTCTGAAGCAAGAGCAAGGCTTTTTGGCACTCAACACAGAAAATCAGTTTGGACCTTTCTGACACCTCTTTTATATGTAAATATAATTAAAACACAGAAAAGGACAAAAAAAGTCTTACCTTTAACTGTGAAGTTAGAACTCAGCCTTAGAAAATCCTCTGACTGAATTAATTTAGTTTTGAGGCACTACAAAATCTAGATTAATTTCCTTCTCTTCCTGACTTGCTGTTTTACCCTCAGATGATCATTTAATCCGTCTCTTTCTATACTGTTTGTTATTTTAGATTGAGTTGTTCTCCTTTGTCTTTTTACACAGTTCAGCCCAGACTGAGAAACACTATCTGCGGGTACTTTTGTAATGAAAGAAATTGTTGCTTGTTGTTTTCCATCTAAAGCTATTTGAGACATTTGTAATTTATGCAACAGTAAAGTTACCTATTACAACTGAAATAGCTTTCCTTTAGAATACTTGTGAATTTAGTACAATTTAAAATCACAAAATCATATAGTTAGGCTTGGAAAGGACCTTAAGATCATCTAGCTCCAATCCCTGTGCCATGGACAGGGACACCTCCCTTTAAACCATGCCACCCAAGGCTCTGTGCAACCAACTCAGACTTGAATACCACCAGGGTTGGAGCATTCACAGCTTCCCTGGGCAACCCATTCCCTGCAGAGGAGGACTTGGGGATGTTGATCAATGGAAAAATGAACATGAGCCGGCAGTGTGCACTTGCAGCTCAGAAAACCATGTCCTGGGCTACATCAAAAGGAGCATGACCAGCAGGTCGAGGGAGGTGACCCTGCCCCTCTACTCTGCTCTCGTGAGACCTCACTTGGAGTATTGTTTTCAGTTCTGCTGTCCTCAACATAAAAAGGACATGCAACTGTTGGAACAAGTCCAGAGGAGGGCCACAATTTTCACAAATTATCTTTATTAAATGACTAGCGTAACAACTTTGATGTCACAAACAGAAAGATTATGACTTCACTCACTGAGTGATGAACAGGCAGAATGAGTATACAACATCATGAGTAGTACTGAAGGCAAACAAAAGGAAAACTTCTCAGAGTGAAGCAGGGGCTCACATCAGTAAGGACTTACATAGGCAGGAACGCTGAGATACTGGATTAACCAGCGTCTTTTTGTAAACTAAAATCAGCTTGTTATTTTTTGACACTGACAACCTCATGTGTAGCTGGGCTTACACCAGGCTGTTGTATACTGATGCCACCATTTGGAACCATGTTTTTCATTTCATTTAATGTATCTCTGTGGCCTGTCCCACACTTCCTCAGGCAGAGCAACCCACACAGGCATTCTCCTAACTCTGTTATGGGAATCCTGATTTTATAAGCATTCTCCAAACATATACGACATCTCCAAAGATCCTCCTGGATGTAAGCCACTGCCGCCTCAAGCAAGTACTTCATATAAATCCTTTCCAGATCTTTAACAAGCACTATTTTAAAAATAGTAAAGGAATCAACTCTTCCCACTATTTATTTTGCTTGTTTATGGCTCTTTCTCCTAAATCCAGACTTTAAAATTGTCTTTGTTTTCAGAAGGAGTCAAACATGTCCAAGGGGTATTTCTCTGAGATATATAAGTTTGAAATTCTGTGACCTTTGTTCTAGCTCTGTTTTTATCTAATACAAGGATTTATCTTGTCTCTTTCTGAGCTTGCAGATGGGGAAAGTGACAGTAAGCCAGCCCCGAAGTTTAAACAGAATTTATAATCTGATACAGCTGCAGATGGAGAGGCTGTGATATCAGTCTGCATGCATAAAATGTACATAAACAGATTCCTCAGATTGTCACATCTGTTCCTTTATTTTGTCCATTGAATAAGTATGGTTGTGTCTGGGCAGCAGGAGGCTTCATGCAATGTATTCTTCTGCAAAGTAGACTGTATTTTTCAGCTAAGAGATCTCCATGTGGAATTCTAGCAAAGTCAAAAGCAGTAGTGTTAAGGATACATTGGAAACAGTCAATTTAATCCCAAGCTAGTGCAAGTATGTTTTGTTCAATTCAGTTAAGGAATCCATGTTTATAAAATGACCTTATAATGGGTTTTCAGGAATTGTTTAAACCAGAGAATCAAGAGAGATGAAAAACAGAGGGTCACTCTTCAGAAACAGGCTGCACACAGGAAATAGGAAACGTATGTGTCAACTTTGCTTCCAAGTTCCAGCACATGAAAGAAGACACAAAGAAGGCCACTTTGGGGAAGAAGTTTCCACTTGCCTGTATAGGTCGAATCACACATGGCAGCATGGCAGCGTTACTGAGGCATGGATAATAATTCTGGTTAGGTTAAGATGAAGAGAAGTGTTGCAAGGGTTCCAGTTGCCTCTGACAAGAAGATAAATGATGTACTGACTATTTTCACTCTTGTCATTCTGTTCTATTTTGGATAAAGTGAAGCTCTCAGCCTGGTGCTGAACTAGCCATAGTACTTCACTTGCTTTTAATGAAACTGAACTCATCCATTAGTGCCTTTTCACTGCAGTTCATGAGACTGTTTTTTAAGTATTGTACTCAGTGTGTACTCAGAATGCTTTCCCACAGCTATATCCAATGGTCAAGTGCACTTTTCAACTTTATTAAATGACATGTTGAAACATCTTAAAAAAAAAAAAAAAGAATTATGTATTGAAAAGAAATGTTAAATCCCATCCCTGATTTTCTTCTACACCTTTACCACTGAGCTTGAAGAAAGAATTCAACTGCTCATACGTCTTTTCAGTTCACACTGAATTTATAGGAAGTTTCCAAATAATAGAGGTCAACTTGGCAGGAATAAATGTAGACCAAATGGTGTAATCCCCACAAGGAAGCATAATTCTCTTATGAAGTATTTACAATAGCAAGCTTGGAAATCCAACAATAGATTATATTGTTAATAGGTTGTTTATAGCATCTTTTATTGACTGATTCATTCTTAATGGTAACAGATTTAGTCATCTAACATTCTTCACGTGGCAGGCAGTTCGATGACCTCTGTTGCTTTAAGAATCTTCTCAGGTAGCAGAAAATATTCTGACATAAATCAATCAATAGGATATAAATATGACCTTGCAGAGTTCAGAGGTTCCATGAAATGCAGCTGAACTTTCTGATGCTCCCTTCTTGTGACCCTCCAATCACCCTTATCTCCCCTGCCTTCATGACCCTTTAATGTTCCCCTGTCTTTCCATTCTCTTCATCTCTTAAAAGCTTGGCTACTTCCCAACTTGGATTCATCCAACAGGCCATCCTCCCTGGAAACTCTCCCAGACTTTGAAAGGGCTTTGCAGTAGAGTAGCCTCAATGCTGGGTTGCAAATATAAATTTTACATACTATTGACTTTCACCTAATTGAATCATAATCACAACCTTGTCAAAACTGGCAAACTCCTGCAGTGGCAAGCTGTGGTACAAAGTGATAAGCCTTCTGTAAATTATGGTGAGAAAATTCAGGCCTTTTAAAAGGAAAACAAAGGAAAGGCTTTGCGGTCTGTTGAAGTGCAAAAGGAACTTTAAAATGTGATCACACCAGTTTGAAAACAGCTAGCTGCCCAAGTAAGTATTATTAATTGCTACTGTCCAAACTGCTTGAAACCTTTGTTTCTGTGTTAGTTTGTAGCATGCTTTTCCATGAAGTATGTCACAATTATATGTTGTATAGGAGTCAGACAAATAAAAGTCTTTCTGATATCTGAATCAAAAATTCCAGTGCTATAGTTTTGTGTATCCTTTAGCATACATTATATGCTTATCTGATACTTCAGACATGAGAGGATGCTACAGCCTTGTACTTTGCCATATTTTTCTACAGACTGAAGTTTTCTAATAGAGTTTTAGGGAGGAATTAATTTTAAGTATGATGTTCCTCAGTAATTTTAACAGCTAGCTACAACTCACTGTTTCACAGACATTTGTTCCAGTGCAAATCACAGATTGCCTCTGATAGTCCTCACATCATCCAATTTGCATATAAACAAATCTGAGCTTCACAGGACATTTTGTGAAATGACAGTATCACAAGTGTCCCTGGAATATGCAGCTTTGTGAATATCTAAGCAAGCAGTATGAATATAGCAATCTAAACATCTTTGTGTGCCTGGCAAGATGTGAACCTGGTGACAATTTGGTTTTTCATTGTTGCCCATGTCCTAGAATATTTGTGAGAAACTAGAGCCAGATCAGTGCTTCTCAGTGGCACAGACAAAGTTTAAGTATGTTTGTTACCTCAAAAACTGTGAAAAAGAAAAATCTCAACAAAAAACATACCCTTGGGTGTAGGTAAATTCAGCCTCTGTGCTCAGAAGTATGAGTGATAAGGATGAAAAGGCTGTTGAGCGGGAGCAAAGTCTCCCATTGTGACATCAAAGAAAAGCAGTTCAGAGGAGAACCAGGTTGGATGGTTGCAGCAGAGAGTGACCTGGGATAAGTGGGTAGATAAATTAGTGAGTTAGGAGCACCCTAAAAGTTTGGGAGGGTTGAGATAAAGTTTGAAATATTCTGGAAGGGCAAGATAATTGTTAAGTCAGATGTTTCTCTTATTATAAAGTATACAAAGATGACCTTGCTGTCTTTTACAGTCCCCTATCTATGCAGTCTCTTACTTGCTTAAGACTAAAGCTAGACTGCTAGCTATTTTGTATTCTTGCAATAAAGCAGTAGCTTCCACTGTAACATGCTTACAGTCGGAATTTTATTTTCTGATCTTTGGAGGGCCAGCCCAAAATATTGCCTCTCTGATAAATGAACATTTAAGTTGAAAACCTGAAAAACGTTTAGCACTGTCTTCTTGAGACTCAACTGAGTGCCCTAGTCTTCTCCTTATATGTCATGCTATTCAGTCCCAAAGCATCTCAGTAACCTTTTGATAAACTTGTTACATTTTATTAATATCTCTTCTGTAGTGGGAGAATCAGGACTGATCAGAGAATTTGATATACCACGTCACAAGTGCTGAGTAAAGGGGCCTAATAACTTCCATCAACCAACAGATTGGGAACATTTCTTCTGTCTGTTCCTTTGAAGATTGGACATTGATATCCAATTAAGAGACTCAATTTCTCTTGAGGTAGTGAAATTAAGTTTAACTATCAACATAAATGCCTTACAAAACAAAAACTGTATCAAAAATTTATTGTTATTGTTCTGTCAATAACTGAAAATAAATCATATTGTTTATACTCATTGATTATACTCACATGTATTTCAGCAGCTTCTGTTTGTGCAGAACCATCTTCTTTCATGTCATTTAGGAGTTTACACTCTCTGAGTCTAGAATTTAGATTTCCATTGTTCAGTTGATCACTAGGGGTAGGATGTGTGATGTTATCTGTCTGTTATTTAAAAATGTGACTGAGTAGTAACGTAAACTCATTCTTGTGATAAACTGCTGGTTGGTATCCTTAACAAGAGAGATGGTGTTTATTAATATGCCCTGATTTAATTTGTTTCAGGATCATCTAAAACCAAAAGGCAGACCAAAACCACAGAAATTCTCTTTCCCTACTGAAATGGCCATTAGCTGCAGTTTTCAACCTTTGAAGTCTCTAGAATAGTTTGGCCCATGAAAATGAATTAAGAAAACGGAGCTTCATGCTGGCTAACAAGAACTTCTCCAAAGCCTTTTTGTGTCAGAGAGAGAGAAGTTTCTTGAAATGTTGTACTCTTCATGGAAACAAATGTCAAGAATAAGAATGTGAAGAAAACCTGTAGTGCTCTGCCAAGTGCCAGAGAAGCCCATACTAGTGTCTCTAACATCTTG
This sequence comes from Psilopsiagon aurifrons, assembly GCA_025447955.1. Lineage (NCBI taxonomy): Eukaryota > Metazoa > Chordata > Aves > Psittaciformes > Psittacidae > Psilopsiagon > Psilopsiagon aurifrons. The sequence goes on from JAOEHY010051582.1 coordinate 10,820, forward strand.
CCTTCAGAGCAGGTTCCACCACCTGACGTGTCAGATCTTTCCAGAATTTTACCCAAAGTAGTGCATCCAGAAGCTGGACCCCAGAACAGAACACCAGGTACTGCAATAACATCAAAACCAAAAAGATTCTTCAAACATGTCTCAGATGCCACTGAATCAGCCCATCATCCCACCAAGAAGACCTTGCTTCAAGATACGCTATATTTGTGGCAGAGAATTTGGATCACAGCCTATATCTATACATGAACCCCAGTGCCTAGAGAAGTGGCGTACTGAAAACAATCAGCTACCAAGTCATCTCAGAAGACCTGAGCCCAATAAACCTGAGGTCCTTACTGATGGTTCTTATACACTTGCAGCTGAAAATGAAGCAGCTTATCAGAGTGCTCAAGCCCAGCTCCTGCCCTGTGGAAATTGTGGCAAAACTTTCTTTCCTGACCGTCTCATGGTGCAGGAAAAGTGTTGCAGAGGAGGGAGCAGCACTGCAGGGCAATCAGGCACTAGCCCCACTAAATCTGATAAAAGCCCAGGCTTTGAGTCTGTCTCAGCAAGTGATCCATCTAAGACCTATCAAGCAAAGAGCGGGGCTGCACCAGCCATATCAGACAAGGTAAATTGCTAAGCATGTGAAATATGAAAGTGTGTGGATCCATTTTGATGCTAAACACTAAAGGGAAGACTGGGTTCCCATAGAATTTAAAATCACTTTCTTTCAGAAGGATCTTTTGGCTCCAAGATCAATGTTTCTATGCTGAACAGCATGTAAAAGGAAGGGGAATATTGTGTGTGCAAGGAAACTGTTTATTCCTATTTCTTTCAATTTTCCTACTGAAAGGGAGAAGTTGGGTTCTTGTACTCTGTGGTCCTGTAAGAATTATGTCCCCAAAAGGGACTATTATTTGCTATGGTTCCCTAGTAGATTCTGTTGGGCAGGTCAGGCAAGCTTTGAATGTTACATTTTAGCAGGTATTAAGTGTTTTTATTTAGCTAACATGAAATACAATATTTCATTACCCTGTAAGCTCTCCAGTGATTTTCATATTTTACCATTATTCTTAGCCTTGGCGTGGAACATGAGTTTACTGAGTACTGCATGTTCAAGAGCAGCAACTCGGGGTATAACAACAAAATAAATAAGACTGCACATTTCTTTCCACTGAATTTGATTCAAGATCCAAGAATAAAGAAGCTGATTCACATTATCCAAAAGCTACACAAAGTTTTGGAAAATGGCATATTTTTTTTTCCTGCACTTGTTTCTACACAGGCTGTCTTTTGGCCAGGAGTTTTGTAAGGTAGATGTTTAAATTTAGTCCCAGTGTTTAAAATAAAAGGCTTTTTTTTTTTTTTTTTTGGTTTGTTTTCAGTGGAGGTTGGACTCCTGATTGCCTACACTGCTTTTGAAAATGGGAGTTAGCTTTCTCAGTCACCAAAGGAGAATAATGCTACGCAGAGCAATTATGAAAATGTTTTAAAAGTCAAAGCATGCTATATTTTCCATCTGTTGAATGAAATGGAGATAACAGTGTTACCTTAACAAACATAAGACCACATGAGTCATTTTTATATTTTGCTGTGTGAGGCCACTAACTCATAGTTATTGGCAGATTAGGTCCACTCCTCAGATCTTTCATCAGCAGGTTTCAAATCACCCACTAGCAGTTCAAGTGCTGCACAGGTTCATCTATAGGTTTAGGGAAGATGTGATACTCTATGTTATACCATTTACCAAAAAAATGGCGTTCCTGTAAAAGGTGATTGTTCAATGAAAGGCACAGGTGTGAAACAGAGAGTTTTAACCATCATACATAATTCTGTATGTTTAAATAATAAAAAAAAAAAAAAGTGTGTGAGGGAGAGGGGAAGAGTCCATAGTTATAATACCAAAAAAACCCAACCAAAACCAGAAAACAAAACAATACGAAACAGCCATGTTTAAAGTGTAGTTTGGCTTTGGGAGTGACCTGCAAAAATGTTGCTCTCTTGCACAGAGTGTCTTCATCCTGTGTGGATTCAGTCACATCTGTTGACTTGTTGAAAAACATTATTATTAACACTTTTTACTTCTATGAGCTCTGCAGAAATGTATTCAAATCTGTTCTTCCTTCTGTGTGAACATGTTTCCGCATTTACTTGCAAGCAGTCACAGATCATCAGTTGCAGCAGAAGCAATAAGGCATACAGCTTGCAATTTGTAATTAGCTCCGAAGGACTTTATTATTAATAAATTTCAGGAAGGGATGATTTTGCCTCTCTGAGAGCCTTCATTTTTATTAGTTTTATAGCTGTCCTTTTGAACAGAGGTACAAAAGGCAGAGATAGGAATGGACAGAGTGAAAGAAATATCCTGTAATCCTAGCTGCTGCTCAGTTCTGGCAACCTGCTTCTAAGAAGTGGTCAGAAGAAACCTCTTTTCCATAGGTGTGTGTGTGGGTTACCACCTCCAGTTAAAAGCTTTGAAAGTTTCACACAGAAGTATGCTGAAGAGCAGTAAGCTAACAGAAGGCCTGCAAGTTCATTATGAATTGGGACAAGGTCTGGGTCTTCTCTACAGGCTTCTTCATCTTTTTCCAGCATATGGTTTTAATTATGTTCACCTTACCAGCTACTCAGCTGCTTATTAATTCTGTTAAAGAATACCAGTAATGGTGTGAAATGGCAGTCTGCTTTGGTCCTGGCAGCAAAGCATTTGGGGCTTTAAAAGTTTGAAAGTCCTGATTCAGCAAAAAGCCAGAGGGAAGGAATAACTGAAAAAAAAAAAAAAAAAAAAACACCAAACCAAAACCCAACCATTATATAAGTCAAATTACCTCATTCAATGAAAGATGTCCTAAACCAAAAAGCTGGGGTTTCCTCATTTGAAAAATAAAGATCTGACTGATTTTGTGATATATCATGTGAAGGACATTTTAACTTTACAACTGTAAACCCTTTTATCTGCATGCATTTATCCTAAAGCTCTCTCTCCCTTAGCCAGTGCAGGATCAGCTAGACCAGTATCATTACTGACAAACACTTAGTTCACCATGAAATGTCTTTACACCTGGAGACTCAACAGCCTCCAAAGCCATCTCTTCCACTAACTGTCCTTTTCTTCAGAATCCATGAACGCATCTGGGTTAATCATGTCTCTCTGTGTAAAACAGTCCATGTTTAAGAGACAAGGGTCACCTCAGTTCAGAAATTCTGATTGGTTTGCGCCATGATATCCCAGACAATGGAAGTAACGTCTGGAAATACAGAAACTCAGAACTGCGCCGGAGCAGAGTGTGTTTTTTATTCTTTCACAGACCAAAATGTCTGCTACATGTGAGTATTAATAACTTGCTGTGGGTATATACACTAGTTTTTTTGACAGCAGATAATGCTGCTCCTAAAAGCCTATCAGACGCGTCACTAGCATCTGATGCTGCCACCTGCTGTTTTCTTCTTATCAAGTTAACTATCTAAAAATAGTATTTCAGGGACCTACACCCTTTACTGTATTATAATGCATTTTAATACAGTGTAAGTTCTGAAAACTTGTGTAGCAAAAGCATATTGGTGTTGTGCCTTTCTCTAGCATAAAGTCATATACTTACTTGGTATAATGAAAACTACTTCAGTGGCTGTGCAATTGTAATGAAGCTGGGAAGCCAGTGATAAACTGTCTGCCTCTGTTGCAGTTTCTAAGTTTTGAACATCTTAGAATACAAATATATTTGCAAATGTAGAAAGCTGGATGAGAATGGACGCCAAATGAATGGTTTGAGTGAAACTTACTGAGTATTGCCACTGGGAACAATTGAGCTTCCTGCTTTTCTGCCTTCACACAAAATGCCAAGTTCATTATACTAATGTAATTCTCTGAAAAGATAGCAGATCAGGGGTTAAATGTGATATTCTTGTACTTCCAGTGGAGCAAAATCTTTAATTGTTTCATCATCTGGCATAATTACTTTGTTGTTCAAGGAAATTTCATACACAAGCTTATGACCTGTGCTAATGTTAATCTCCTGTTGTGTCAGGGCTGTGGCTAGCAGCACTTCAGAGAGCTGTGAAATGCACCTTTGATTGGCTGTGAGAGACCTGCTACAGCTTGTCCCTGTCCCTTATGTAAAATACCTCCTACTTTCCAGAGAGAAATGTGTGGAATAGGCTGCTTTCATACAGCACATGCTGTTGCTAAGTGTGTGCACCAGTCTTTTTCTGAGCCTCTGTTCCTTGGGCAGTTCAAGCCTACAGTGAGAGCTCTGGCCTAGAGCAGGAACCTTCCCCTCCTCCCATATAAATACATGCATAATTAACCAAATAAGGAAGGTGTGGGTGGTGCACAGTCCTGAATGATAAGTATTTATGAGGGGGTTTTGGGAGTCAGTCTTACTGGGTATACTTAAGAAGAAATTAAAAGCTTTGTTCAGTATGGGAGGATTTGACCTCACATAACACCATAACAGCAGCCTGGGGCTAACCTCAAGTAATGTCAGGTCTATTGAAAACACATAGTGGCATAGCCCTCTGAGCTAAATAACTTCATTCATGGTCACACAGACATACTTAGCAGTCTTGGAGAAAAAAGAAAATACTGAGACACCAGAGGAAAATCTAACTGCACAGTCAGGTATTTGTAGGTATTTTTATAATAACACATATCCTCAGGAACAGACCTTCCCAACAACCCTTTTTAAAAGTGAAAAACAAAGCAGTGAGTGGGCAGCCGAGCCACTGGCCTGTGAGTAGTTTGGGTTGGAAAATTGCGGTGATTCCAAAAATGGTTTAGTTTCAAACTGCAGGCCTCCAGATGTGACATTTGGGATAGGCACATTCTGAAGAGAAAAAGAAATGAAGGAAAAATATTATCAGCTTGAGAATTTCCAAAAATAAAGCTTATCATACCTTAGATTCCACAGGGAAGCAACAACAGAGTTGTTACTACCAGTTGCGAGGATATTCTCCTTCAAGTTTCATTTTTCAGCTTTTAACATATGTGTATTTGCAAAGAAGTATTTCTGTACATGATTGAACTTGTGGTGATGGTTCAAATTCAACGCATTTCTGTGTGTGTGTGTGGGGGGGGAAATCCATCCTTAAAATGATCTGATCAGTTTTAGTTAATTCTGGTCTCTGCTATTGTTTCTGTACAGTTTTTAATTGTAGAAGTCAGAAAAGAGACATTTCTACTTGAACAGATTTCTTAAACATTATTTTGAACAAATAGGACTTAGTTATGAATCAATCCCAATATATAACTTTGGAACCAGAATTCTCTATTTAACTGCAGGCCTGGTTTTACTCACTTGCAACACAAAAGCCACCTAAAAACAGTCTGTCACAAAGTGGAGGGTTCACTGTACTGCTTATTCAGTCTTTGGGTTTTCAGGTGAGACTGCCAGAAAGACCATCTCAAAATTGTGGAAATGTATCCATATTTCCCTGGATGGAAATCACTAACTCTTGTCTGGCTGATCTGTGGCAGCTGTTCAATAGCAAAACATCACAGTAACTTTAGGTCAAGTGGAATGGATTTGAACGAGGCAGTCAGAGACAAAAGGCTATCTTTGTTTTCTAGGGAAATATAGCTAAGAAGAAAAACTATTTGATTTTTACAAAGATATTTCTGTTTGTCTGTTAAATTTATTGAGAGTATTCAATTTTTTTAAGTGATTTCTCACCTGTCTAATATCAGGACTTAAGTCCCCTTGAAACTATACATTTGTTTTAATTATCCTGCCTCATATGTTGGCATGTGCATTGCAGGCTAAATAAACACGACTTTCATTTGTACTCGATCCTGTTTCCCTGTTCTGGTAGTATGTAAAGAGTCTCTACAAAGTGAATGTAAATCAAGTTGCTCTTTCCTCATTTTCAGCCAATAAATAATCTGTTTCACTGAATGGCTAGAACCTAGCTAATGAAAAATAGTGAGGAAAATTTGTTTCCAGTATTTTTACACCTAGCATATTTTAGAAAACCATTTTCAAAATGCTAATAAACATAAGCGTGATAAGTATGCATACTGAAAAAAGCCTCCTGACCTCAAGGGTTTAGTCTGTAGTATCCTTATCTAAAGCTCTCTGGAGCATACAAAAAAACATTCATCATGTTCAAAAGACTCGGTATCTGGACCCAGAGTTAATCTCCTTATCAGACAAGATCTAGTACAAGAGCTGAAGTAAGAAAGTAGATGAAAATTAATAATGAAAAATTAGAGGGCATACTTAAAACAGCTGTTGATATATTCAGCTATGGACAGGGAGAGAAGGTTATGTATATATTTAAAAAACGTTGCTATCAAAGATAGCTAAGGAAAAAGTTAAGTGAACGAAAATGTCCTTGGAAAAAACATCTTTGGATAAGTTATATTTCTGAATGAAGTCCAGATGAAGTCCAACTTTCCCAGCAAAACTGCATTTTTTAGAGTAGTATTTCTTTATGTAATTGAGTTTACATGTGTGATACAGGAAAGAAAGCTTATGCAGATCATCCGCTAATGACATTTTCAGACTGAAGCATAAATGCGAGAAAAGCTGCCCACAATTTCTTGAATACATTGATGAATACACAGAAAGAACCATAAATACTAGAACAGGTTATGCTTTGTCTTACACAGGAGCAGATGAGAAAATTAAATCCCCACCTCCCTTGTTTGAGTGAGAAAGTCTTCCTGCATTTGGTCTGGAATGGCTGTCCCTCTACCTTTAGGAGGGCAACCTATAGCACGACTCTTACTGGCATTCTGCAGTCAGTAGTGCAGGCAGTGCTAGCAGTTGTGAGACCCATCACCATCCCTCAAAGTGCTGTCCCTGCAGTACATTTTAAACTACTCTGGAGCAGGGCTTGTACTGACACATGCCTAGCCCAGGACACGTCTAACAACACAGTCAAACCCATTATCTCCGATACCACAGTAATTGCATATTTTTCAAGCTTAGAATATGCATGTATGGGGTTTCTCATTGAGGGATTTTTTTTCTTCCATTGAGATGTTTTTCCCTGCAAACAAAAGCAGATCTGCAGAGCAGAAACAGTGATGTGCTTAGCGTCCAGTTCTGCTCTCCCTGCAGTCACTGGCAAAGGTCACACTGAGGCCTTCAAGGTAAACAAGCAACAGCACCTATTTTGTCCCCCTAAAAATGAAAAATCCTGGACTGGTTTTAATCCTTCCAGACCAAGAATTCCACCGTCTTGCTGATCAGTGGCAGAAGTAACACATGGTTAAGGACCATAGTCACAAGCTTGAGGCAGCTACCTTTACTGTCTGGCTGAAGAGAGATCCTAAGGCTGGGCACAGCGCTTTAACTATGTTCTGCCTGGCGATGGGCTCTTTCTGCTACTGTGCTAGGCATCAGCAGTTCAGCTGAGGAAGCTTTCGTTACTGCTTTCCATGATCCTTGTCTTCGGTAGGTAAAAAAAGGGCTTCAACATTTAAGGTGGGCACTGTGCTGCAGGAATTTGATCATGCAGAGGAGTTGCTTCTGCATGTGAAGGCTCAGTACTTCCATCAACTAGATGGTGTGAAAATCAAAGATCTAAAACTTACATAGTTAAGTATTAATTAGGTGACAAGCAGAGATTGTCAGCCCAATATCTGCAGGAACCTACCTCTCCCAGGGGTCCAGTTAATGAGAGTATATTTTAAAAGCTTCAGGACTGTATCTAGACGAAAGGAAACTGAAGAACTGATACAGTTACACTGATTTCACAGGTATAAATAATTTCCTTGATCTAGATGATTGTTTCAATTCAAAGTTGTTCTGACTCAAAATTAATGTTGAAACCAGTATTTTTATTCTCACAACTATTGCAGGCACAAGTGACAAGACAGCCACCAACAGTGATTTGTTACATATGTGGCCGTCAGTATGGAACAAAATCTATTAATATCCATGAGCCACAATGCCTGAAAAAATGGCACCAGGAGAATACCTTGTTACCCAAGCACCTGAGAAGGCCAGAGCCCAAAAAGCCTGAAGTTACACCTGTGCAAGGTAAGCTACAGATCAAATAAGAAAACGGGAGGAAGAAAGCGGGAGAGGGAAAAAAAAATAATAAAAAAAAAATATTTTAAGCAGTAGTTAATGGCTTGTTTAAAGCTTTCTATTGACTGTCTTGCTCTCCTTTTGTACTGCATCCATGAGAAATAAAAGTAGTTGTTGCCTCCTGGGACAGTCCTCTTTATGTTTCAGTATGTTCTGAATCAAAACATGAAAGGATTATCAAACTGTTTCACAGCTACATCATTACCTTTTGACTAGCTCCAATGCTGTAAATGGCACTTTTTAAAATGGGAAAAGCATCCAACGATAATGTACGGACTTGATGCAGTCATTCAAATAAAATACCCTTCAACATGGGACTGATAATTCAGCCAGGTTTTACACTTACAGCATTGGTTAGAAAAAAACAATGGTAAATAGTGGTAAATAGTGAATGGCCTCGAGTTCTGTGATAAAATAGGAAATACAATACTAGATGCATGATGACTGGTAGAAAAAAGGTATTTTTAAAATGCATTAGACCTAGGACCTGAAGATCATTTAGCGGGGTTGGAACTAGATGATCTTAAGGTCCTTTTCAGCCCTAACCATTCTATGGTTCTGTAAAATCCTACCCGTAACATATACTGTCATTTCAATTTTTTATCAAAATATGCTTCCAGAGGATTTACAAGCCTTAGAACAAGTCTTTCTTTGTGAGACTATTATAATATTTGCATCACAAACACAGTGGGGAAAAAATATATGTACTATAAACCAAATATTATATTTCTGCCAATTATGTGTGTTTGAGCTGTAGGCTCTCTTTTGTAAGTTGCCTAGATTCCACCTCTTCAGATCTATGAAAACTGATGTTCCCTAGCACCCAACAGATCTGGGCTGCCATATGTATCTCAGGAGTATGTACTCAATATAGGACCAAAAGGAAATATTACCTGCATTTTGCCTGGAAGCTGCTCCAAGTACTGCCCAAATACCAAACAAAGTTATTTCACCATGTCAGCCTGATGCTTTCCCTGGCCCTATCAGCTGGTCTGAGCTACTTTGGGCCAAATTTGCATCACTTGCTCACAGGCAGTTAATTCACCCACTTTTTTTTTTTTTATTTATTTCATATTCCCCATGATTTCCTACAGCTTACCCTAAGGTCTCTATAAGTAGGCAAATTCTGCTACAGCTCACTGTGAAAGTCATACACTAGATCAGTTTACAGCAGTACAAAGAAATATGTCCCCAGAAGACATACACAGAAAAGAGCAGGGTCACTGGGAATACTAGTCAGCTGTCCAAAATAGTAATACTCATAGCCCAAGTAATATCAAATCAGGACTTGGTTAACATATTCCAAGCAGAAGAGTCTAATCTGCAGTAAAAGACAGATCCAAAATGCATTTTCATTGTATTTGCTGTTTTTGTTGTTAAGCTCTTCTTAATATTACATGTTGTGTGGTAAAAAAAGATGGAGAAAATGAGAATTCCATCTGAAAAAGGAGGATGCAAAAGGACAAATCAGGTTATTTTGAAATACACTATTTTATTTTGAAGGAGTGGAAGCAGAAAGACAACCACTCTTTGAGAGAACAATCCAGCAGAAGGCTCCCAGATATGAATCAGAATATTGTCTCATTTATGCAATGAGTCATATCAGGCGCCGCACATCTCCTACGAGGTGGTGTGTGCCCATGGTTCCCCAGGGGACACTGACCTGCTTTCAGCATCTGTTCTTAAATGCCTGCTGATGCAAGTCTGAGCAGTCCCATAGCTTGAGCTAAAATTTCTGTTCCCCCTGCAGTTGCCTCATGTTCATTTTCCTGGCCTCAAGAAAATAATCTCAGTGTTGTTCTTTTTCCATTAAGACTTATTCATGATCATCTGGTAAATGCTAAAACTGACCTTGAGACCACATACACGTACTGCATGTCTCACAGTCTCTCAACTTAGGGAGGAGGGATTACCCCTGTTGTTGAATGGAACAGGCAATGTTCAAAAAAAGCTTAGAAATATTAGCTGCTTACATAAAACTTTTTATAACTTTCATAAATCTTTTTCTGAAAACTCAAGTGTCACGGGAAGACAACCACTGCCCTGATTACACAGTGTTTTGTTTGTGGAATGCCTAATACATGCCTGCAAGGAGAAAGTCATCTCCCTTTCTCTTTTTTTTTATATTCCATAAACTTTCCAAAGTACAGAAAATACACATTCATTTCCTGCAAGCAAAGGGGATATTTGTCTCAGCCAAGAAAAGAAACACTATTTGGTTGCTCTTCTAACAAAAAGAACATTAGGAACAGGCATATTAAGAGATCTAAGGCTTATTGTGGTTATGTGAACCAATGGGTATGAATCATATTAAAACTGTATGGGCCCTTAATGAAGAACTCTATCATGTGACAATGACAGAAACCATGGAATATTTTTAAATGCACAAATCCTTTCCTTTTAAAAATTGTCTGTGCTAGCAGTACAAAGACAAAACCAATTTTTTTGTTCCTGTTCTCTATTGTCATACCTTTTGAGAAGGGCAAAGCAAATACATTTTTAAATTGAGCCATGCAGATTTTGTTCTGCATGTACTTTAAATGAATACTTTTAAGATCTAAATCCAGGTATTGAGCAACCTACCTGGCCTTTTTGGATATAGGTTCGAAACAACACTGTGTGAAAGTCCATTTCAAGTTCAAAGTAGACAAGATTTTTTTTTAATACTCAGAATATTGAAAATATATCTGATGTATGTAAGTGTTTGAAGAATGCTCCTGAGCTTTCCGAGCAGTCGCTCTTCTGCAGTGGAAAATAACTGAGGGTAAGACTGGGTTAGTGTTTAGATGACAATAGATACACTAGTGCAATGACCTCACTGGAAGTTGTGGCTTACAAGAACTGTAGGTATTGTCTGTAAAGTTTTAGGCTTACCTAAGCTTAACTCCACTTACTGACAAAGCTGGCATAGACTTTAACAGGAAGAATATCCAGCCCCTTGTCCAGAGCAGTGCAAAGAGCATATTCTCAAGGATGATATGCTCCTGCCCACTGCTATAACACATGCTCATTAAACAGAACTTGAAGTAAAGCCAAAAAGTGAAATTTGCTGATAACAGTGTGTACGCAAAGATGTTAATAATTAGCTGAGAATGCATATCATAACACATAGCATGATGTTTCCTCTGAACTCTCATACAACACAAAATGATTCAGTTTGAAGTTAATTTAATTCAAGCCTTGGGACAAAAAGCAGAATCTTTTTATGTACTTTTTTTACTCTTCTGCTCCTTTTTTTGCTTTCTTTTTCATTTGCAAAAGCAATATGGTTTGGTTAAACTGAAAGGCTCAGTCAACAGGTATTTCCTGAAAATATTTTCCATAAAGAGTTGAATGTAGGTCTCCAGAATGAAAGCTGATACTTTCTTTTTTTAATTTTCCAGCCAAAGGTTTCTACGATCTCAGTTCTTTAAATGAAGCTGCCTGGATCAGCGCCCAGAACCAGCTTGTTCCATGTGATATTTGTGGGCGTACTTTTCTTCCAGACAGACTGATTGTCCACCAGAAGTCCTGTAAACCAAAACCTGCAATGTAAATTGGATGTAACACACATGCATACATATGCATGCATACTCACGTGTGTGTGTGAGTGTGCACGAATACACACACACACATACTCATATGTTTCAGCCAAAACAAAAGAGATATAAAATTGAGCTGGAGAGCCATGTGCATCAAAACTGTCGTGTGTTATCAGATCACTACATCCAAAAGCCTCCAGAGTAAAATCAGCAGTTGCTACTCTGTAGTGTACAATCAAGTATGGTGATTTTTTAGCAGTATCAAAAATTCTTCATTTGTGTTGTTCAAATAGCCTCACCTAGAAGCCACAGTTTGAGAGGTTGTGCAAAAAAATACTTGAAAGTAACATGAACTATTTTCTTTCCTCTCCTGATCCTGTGCTTTTTTGGGTGCAACAGAACCCCAGGCTGTTTTCTGAAGAGCAGTGCTGCCTTCATCTCTGTTGGCCAAATGTGGGATATTCTTTGGCCCCACTTCTTTCACAGCCTTTCAGATTTTGTTATCTGGACCTTTGAAAGAAGTTGAGCATTCTGCATGCATTTCCCATTTTACATAGAGGTTTTTGTATTCAGCAGACAGGAAGAAGTGAACCATAGCTGTTAGGCAACTTTCAATGCAGAGATCCCAAAAACAGTGTCCCGCCGGCACCAGTCTAGTGGTTCCAACAGAACTGAGAGCCTGGGAGAGATGGAATAATGTCTGCTGGGATGTTTGGCTACATGTCTCTTGCTCACTGAATGTATTTACCAACTGTTTCAGAAACTGAAGCTTCAAACAACTTTTATGAAATGAGAGTTCTGATGAGGAGTAACTTATTGAATCTTAGTGGAAGCAAGGCCAGAGTGATATTGATCAAGAAAATTAATTCTTGGAAAATTTTATTTCCCCTCTACCCAAGACTTATCTCGTTCGTGTAAGGACCTCCGTTGAAGTAATGACTAATCAGAGAGAGCAAGTAGATCTTTTTCAGTTTGTTGGTTTGGGGTTTTTGTGTATGTCTTTGTCCATCTTTGGCACAAAAGAGTTCACTGACTCCCAGTTGGAGCTTAAATCCATGGAGCACTCCAGTGTTCACATGCTTGTGGGACAGTGCAGCTCATAAAGGCCTTGACTGCTACAAGTAAAGCATTTCCATATAAAGGGATCAGACATGGGATGGAAGCAGAGAATGGCTGACTTTAGAAAACATCCTAAAAGCCTTTAACAAATATTAAATGAATAGCAAATAGCATGAAGCATGACCAGGACAGTGATCATCCTGCTGTTCTGAGCACTGGTGAGGCTGTACCTCGAATCCTGGGCTCAGTTCTGGGCCACTCACTGCAAGAGTGACGCTGAGGTGCTGGAGCAAGCTCAGAAAAGAGCTGCAAAGCTGGGGAAGGGTCTGGGTCAATGTCTGATGGGGAAAGGCTGAGGGAACTGGAGGGGTTTAGTCTGGAGAAGAGAAGGCTCAGAGAGGACCTTATCGCTCTCTACAACTGCCTGAAAGGAGGTTGTAAGTGAGGTGGGGATTGGTCTCTTCTCCCAAGTAACAGATGATAGGACAAGAGAGATAAGACAAGAGGTAACAGCCTGGAGCTGCACCAGGGGAGGTTAAGATTGGATAATAGGAACAATTTCTTCACAGAGGGGGTGATCAGGCATTAGAGCAAGCTGCTCAGAGCACTGGTGTCATCACTGTCCCTGGTAGTGTTCAAAAACTGTGTAGATGAGGCCCTTAGTGGTATGGTGGTGGACTTCCTAGCCTTGGGGTAGTGGCAGACTTGGTGATCTTAAAGTCTTTTCCAACCCAATTGATTCTATGATTCTATGATTTTATAATTTACTTCTTGCTTAAGAATGATACTATGTGATTATCCTCAGTTCAATAAACTGATCATGCCAGAAATTTCGTAAGTCAGAGGAGCATGTCTTTGTCATGAACTTGGTAAAAAGAAACACACTTTATATTAAGCCAAAACAAGCATGGTGCGTCAGATGACTGGAATAAAATACCACCCTGCTCTCTGTGCCAAGTGTGACTGTAACAGAGTGCCATTAAGGGCAAAAATGGTAGCTGTTACACAAGAAAACAGCTGGGAAGGTGTTTGAATGTGCTGTTTTGAAAAATGCTATTTTGTTACGTAGCAGTGCCAAAACACATTGGTAAATAGGTTAAACACATGGAGGAAGTAATACTCATTTTAACAAGGTACAGAAGAGAGCACTATTTATTATTATTTTACTTACTCTGAAGTATTTTATTAAGTAGTTAGTGAGGTTATTCAAAAGATATGACAAAATCCAATGCAAGTTGTTGACCAACAATATAGGCTTCCTGATAGCACAAAAGAAGCTGTACCTCATGTATTTTTTCACCTTCAGGCTTACGGCCTAGAGCTAGCTATTATGGACTGTGTGACCAATATGACTTTTCTCAGAGCATTCATACTTACTATCGCACTTACAAATCAGATGAATATCTTTATACACGCTAAAATGAAATATGGATACCAGAAACTTTTCCTAGTTATCAGGCTTGTGATTTGTGGCATAAGTGAAATAAGAAGTAATATCATTGTTCTGTTATTAGAGGAACGCTCCTGGCTCCCGTCCTGGTGGGCTGTTCATTCAGACTGGAAGAGGTACCAGCATTCTTTGGTAAAAATAATTTCCAAAAAAATCAATGGCACCTCAGCAACCCTTTCAACTTCAGAATGAGAGTTGTATTGTCTGAAGATAGATATCTTTAGGAGTCAAAGGTTCAGTTTCAGTTCTACAGAGCAAAGCTGCGTAACCCACACAGATCTATCCTTGTTAGTGTCTCCAGTGTAAGGACAGTCACTGGCAGAGCTGGACCATCCCTCCTGCTTTTGGCTGGGAGGAGGCATGTGGTCTGAGGAAAGAACAGGAACACTGATTTTTGATTGCTAGGCCGGCTCCTTCAAGCTGGTGGAAGGCAACATCATACAGTGCAAGGCCTTGGAGACTGTTGTAATCCGCATCAAGTACTGACCTACCCACTGGCTGCCTGGTAATTGAAGGATTATAGATGTCATGCAATCTCACCTTTGTGTCCCCTCTTCCTCTTCTTGGACCCATCTTCATTTCGTCAGAGGCAAAATGAAAGAAAGCAGGTTTTGGCCACATCTGCCTCACTCTATGATCAAGATTTGTTACAGACTCACTTTAAGATCAGAAACATATTTAAAAGAAACTAACTCTTTGCAGGGTCACTGCAGTCTTTGCCATTAAAAATTTAGTCCTGCTTTTTTTTGGGGGATTCAGATGTCAGAGTTCCTGTGTCATTCTGAAAATTGTACTTTGAGTCCTGATGATTGTAGTTCTGTCAGAAATTTCACACAGAACAGTATGTTTCTGTTTCATTATCACGTCTACTCTTGTCTATTTTTTTTGTCTGGGTTATTATCCCAAAAATCAATAAAATCTGCCTGATGAGCTGAGCTCTTCTAAATAATTATAAAAGTACAGATATTAGCCATACTTCTAATCTGCTGATTTGTATTGCTCAGAAGTACCAGAGTGCCCAGAGTGTAGGGGAGCTCTTGAAGCTGTAAGTCTGGTTTCCACATCAGCCTCTGAAGGAGTCAGATGAAGATCTGGATAATTAAGAGCTGCCCCCATTTACAGGTCATTGCTGCTGACCTCTGAACTGAACAGGGGATGTATTAAATGTTGAGACTTACCCCTAACAGGGTCAAGTGAACACTGTGCTATGGGGACTGATGGTGAAACCAGAGCATGCAGGACAGGCTACCCCATCACAAGCTTTCCTCCTGAGCTCACCAGACCTGGTGCTAGTTTGTGCCCGTTATGATGGTGAGTTCAGTGGCAAGATCTGTTCAATGGGGGAAACACTGATAATGCCTTCAAGGTTTGCTGTCAACAGAGTTAAAATGAGATCTTATGAGCATTTTTCATTATTGCTTGGCATTTATCATTCTGACTTTTTTTGCAGAAGAGGTAAAGGAAATGAGAATTTGAGCTACTTTGCTTTGTTTCTGTGCTTTGGTGATCTGTCACTTAACCTCATCTCCTCCACTGTTGGCTCATAGTGACTTTCAGTTCAATCCCATGTTTCCTACTGGCACAACACATTTAAACAGCTGAAAAATGGGTTTGTGTACTTCAAACCCAACAGCATTCCATCTAGTTTGCCATAAATGTGCTGATAGCAGCTGAAAAGATTCCTGGACAAAATATTAAGTCAGAACATTTTGACAAAAAATGTTCAATCAAAACAAAAATTTTGATTTTTGAAAAGGCAAACAGAAGTTCAATCACGTTAGATAAATGATCATCCACTTTCAGACCATAATTAAAAGTCCTGACCATAAAAAAAAATGTGCCAGCTGAACTTACTATTTCCAATTAAAAAATTATACATTATAGAAAAGCAATCCTGAAGATCATACTAAATCTGGATGAATTTAACTGCAGACTTCAAAAATTGGACAATTATGAAAGAACCTGAAACTGCACATAAATATTCTATGTAAAGTGATATAGTTCAGCAAATTGAGAACATCACAGTACATTAGTTAACACACAAGCCTCAAAAGGTCCCTCATAGAATAGTTAGGGTTGGAAAGTACCTGAAGATCATCTAGTTCCAGCCTCCCTGCCATGGGCAGGGTCACCTCCCACTAAACCATATGACCCAAGGCTACGTCCAGCCTGGCCTTGGACACCACCAGCAATGGACCATTCACAACTTCCCTGGGCAACCCATTCCAATGCCTCACCACGCTCACAGTAAATAATTTCTTCCTCATACCCAATCTAAACTTCCCCAGTTGAAGTTTGAACCCGTTACTCCTTGCCCTATCACTACAGTGCCTAATGAAGAGACCGTCCCCAGCATTCCTATAGGCCCCTTTCAGATATTGGAAGGCCTCTATGAGGTCTTCACACAGCCTTCTCTTCTCCAGGCTCAACAGCCCCAACACTCTCAGCCTATCTTCATACGGGAGGTGCTCCAGTCCCATGATCATCCTCGTGGCCTTCCTCTGGAGTTGTTCCAACAGTTCCATGTCCTTTTTATGTTGAGGACGCCAGAACTGCACACAATACTCCAAGTGAGGTCTCATGAGAGCAGAGTAGAGGGGCAGGATCACCTCCCTTGACCTGATGGTCACGCTCCTTCTGGTGCAGCCCAGGATGCAGTTGGCTTTCTGGGCTGTGAGCACACACTGCCGGCTCATGTTCATTTTTCCATTGACCAACACCCCCAAGTCCTTCTCTGCAGGGCTGCTCTGAATTTCTTCTCAGCCCAACCTGCAGCTGTGCCTGGGATTGTTCTGACCCAGGTGTAGGACCTTGCACTTGTCATGGTTAAACTTCATCAGGTTGCATCAGCCCACCTCTCAAGTGTGTCAAGGTCCCTCTGGATGACATTCCTTCCCTCTAGTGCATCAACTGAACAACACAGCTTTGTGTCATCAGCAAACTTGCTGAGGGTGAACTCAATCCCTCTGTCCATGTCACCAACAAAGATATTGAACAAGACCGGTCCCAATACCAATCCCCGAGGGACACCATTCGTTACTGGCCTCCAGCTGCACATCTTTAAGGGCAGTAGCAAAAAATGCCTAACATTCCTTTAAAAGACAGTTTCATGAACCCTTTGTCTGAAAGACTACCAGCACTTATCAGACCATAGGGTGAAGGACAAAAAAATTTGTAAATGTAATCCTGGTTTCTACCTAAAAATAGAAGAGAACCTACATAGACCTGTGAATCCTCTGCATGGTAAGAGACCTTAAAAATGTATAGCAGCATATAGAAATTGTGTTTTCTCCACTGTCTCCTGACCACTGCAAATTGGTACGTTTAGGTATTAGTTCAGAATTTGTAAACACAAAATTTGATCCTGTACTGACTGAAGCCAAGCCCTACACTACCCAATGGGTACAAGATGATGCCAGAAAAGCTAAAGGATTGGTCAGATGTTGACACATGTATGTCTTAACCAAATTAATTCCTGCAAGCTTTTATGATGGCACACAATTCATGGCCTATGTTTGTTTAACAACAGAATTTAATAATTGAGAATTAAGTTTGTTTTTATTACCCTGTTCAGGGAGCTGCTCCACGTTCATGGAAGGAATTCTAGCAAGGCTCTGGGCTGAATCAGTATTTTCTGTAGGGCTTCTGTCTGCCCATGTGGTTAGTTCTGTTTCACTGTCAGTGGAATAGGGTTTCCTGAATTCTGTATTTCTGAACAGTGTCAACCAGAGTGGGTTCAAATGAGTTTGCTCTATCTGAAGACATGCCACACTTAGCAAGACAGTCGGATCATACAAAAGTAAGATTCAATAGGGGCATGAGGTCCACTCTGAAACAGAACCTGCACACCTGGAAAACCCTTCAAGTAGTAGCCTAAGGGACAAGGGACTATCTACATTCTTGCATGCTTTTGCTCGACTCCTCCTCAGTCAATATCATAACTGACATACACAGAGTTCTATTGACTCCAGGGCACACAAGTATTCAGGACTTATCTTAAATCTATGTTTCTTAGAAAACTCCCATTTCCAGTTCAATAAAAACGTTATAATCTGGGTAGTGCAGAGAAGAGATCCATGATTGTAGAACTGGAAAATCTACCTGGCAAATGAAACTCCAGGGGGCTATACCACGTAACTTTTCAGAAAAGAAGTGCCTCACAGATGGCATGAACATACCCACATTACAGAGCATCCTTTCCAGAAGAAAAGATTTAACAATCACCCAGGCAAGAACTGGTGCTAGACCAACTCAGAAATAGGATCTCAGAACTTTCAAACAGTGGAGGAATTTATTGAGAATTTCAGTGAATTGTCCACAGCAGATTTTTTGCCAACTTTTATGAACTTTAAAAGAAAATAAAATATATAGGTCTAAGATGAACAAATTTAGGCCAGCCTTGCATTACAATATAGAACATTAGACTAAAAGACTCTTTCAGGTTATGAGGAAATAAATACAGTAATTGGTGTAAAATTTTCAGGACACAGAAAGGTTTACAAAAGTCTAGGAAATATGATAAAAGAAGCCAATGGTATTTCTGAATTAGGGAAATTAAGACTCAAAGGTAGCAATCAAAAAGTAGGTACTGCAAGATGCGCATCTTTTGAAATTCTTTGCACCTTCAGTAGCCCCATCTAGGAATGTAGACCCTATCAAACACATAAATTACAAGGAAAAAAACCCTGCTTCTAAAGGCAAAAGAAGTTGACCTGGGACAGGATTCATAACTGTATTTGGAAGCTGAATCAGACTGCAAAATCAGACTGGGACAAGAAATTCTTCAGAGCAGCAGTGGAAGTGAAATTTTGATGCAACTCCAAGTGGAAGATCAGCTGCCAGTATGGTCAGAAAGAAGATACTGATTTCAAAACAAGGAAGTGCTTTGCTCTCCGCACTGTCTTTGTTTAAGCTATAAATCAGCCACGCAGTTTGTTCACTCACTTCCCCCTTTTTCTTCCCTCTGCTCCTGGAGGGATGGG
>JAOEHY010051583.1:0-14121 GCA_025447955.1 Psilopsiagon aurifrons
ATGGTTTAGTGTGAGGTGTCCCTGCCCATGGCAGGGGGGTTGGAACTGGATGATCTTAAGGTCCTTTCAAACCCTAATTATTCTATGATTCTATGAATCTAATATTTTTACTTAAAATTGGTTATTTTGCAGATCCCTTCTTACACATCTGAATATCTATCCAAACTCTATTTGTGTACATAGATGTATATTAAGAAGCATAGCTATGCCATAAATAACATACACACACATATGGGAAACACCAAAGTCTTCTGCAAAAAGACCGCAGCAGGGACCTGATGCAGGACTGCTCTGTGTGTGTTGTAAACAGTGTATTGTGGGCACTGCTGAAATAAAATGCATTGCTGTGTGCCAGATATTTTCCTAAAAGTATCATCTATAACTGAGGCTAATTTTTGATATTTTTGGTAGAGTATTTGTCAGATTAACAGTGTAGGAATCCCATGCTTGGCTAAATAATCAAAAAGCCCAAGGTGGGGAATCTGCCTGGTTTTTATGAACTCTTTATGCAAATTAACTTTGTATGAATATCATACTTTGTGTAGGCATTTTTCAAGATGGAAATTGGTTTGCAGTGTGTTGCAAATTCTGTTGCCTGTTCCCCCCAGGCTTAGATTCTGTGTCAAGGAGAAAGGTGGAAGGCTCTCTATTGCAACAGCATCACTTTAGAGAGTGCTGACTTCCAGCAAAATTGGCTTATCCGGGGAGAAACTGTCCATCTGGAATTGGAGCTGATGTCAAGATAGAGGAGCCTGTCAACATTTGGGAAAGCAGAAGCTGTTTACTAAAATAGCAGGGTGGGGGCAAGGACTTCTTCACTTGGATCAAATAAGGAGAATTTACTGAAGGAGCTGGACCAGGCAGAGAAAAGAGAAGGGGAAGGACATGAAATGTCTTGTGAACGTAGTTCCCTGAGGACTCTCAAAGATGGAGTGAACCGAAGTATGGGGCACTGCGACAGTCAGTGTGGTTTCCTCATTGAAGCTTACCTGTTTTAAAAGACAAGTCTTATACTTGAATCATGGGAAAGAAGTGGGTATTTCTGTGTGCATGGCATTTCTTTTTCAGAAGGCAAACATAGATCCAGAAGCCCTGAATTTTGAGAATATGCTATAACTACTGCAGTATTTTTTGTGTCCACAACAGAGTGTGATTTTGGGGACAATTGAATGACAGGGCTTCAGATCCACAAGGTGGTACAGAAAAAATGCTCTGAAAAAGTGCCAGAGAGACAAAGTAAGTAAGGCAGCAGTGCTGCAGTATATTTTGTACAGGCTAGCTTAAAGCGGAAGAGTGTGACACTCAAGGCTTCTGCAATAAATTAATTAGAATAGAGCTTCTGTTTCTGTGGAAATAAGTTCAAGAATAAAATGGGAGTTACACAATTATTACAGATAGGCAGGCATTAAAGACACCTCTGGTGCCTTCTGAGATCTTGCCCAGGATGGCAGACTTTAAGTTATTTATGGGCAGCCAGAGCCTAATGCTTTTAATGTTCTAGATAGCTCAGGAGGCCAGTCAGATTGGCAATACTAGCAGAATGTGCCAGGAAGCCCCAACTCCTACTGCCACAAATGAATAAAAGAAGTGGTTTTGGGGAAGATTCACAGTGTTAGTGGACCCACCTGTTCTATTCATGCCTGAGAATTTAATCTCACACTCAGGGAGAAATCTTCTTTGGTTTACAGTATGCTGTTACATTTTAATTTTTAATATCAAACTCTTTTAAATGGATTTGTCCTTGATTCTTGATACATACTACTGCCCATGCTGAATTAATTTTCTAATCATATGGAGGACATATGTATTATTTGCACATACACTGTACCCCACTGCAGAGTTTATTATCTTATCCTTTAAATATACTGCTGTTACATGCCCAAAATCCAGCTTATTTATATGCTGTAGGTGTGATTGCCACTAGCAGATTGTGAGGCAGTGGAAAAATTTTATTTATCCACAATGCAATCGTTCTGCTTTCTGGGGTTTTTATTATACAGAAGGGATACCATCAAGGTCTATGAGTTTGACCACTACCTTTAAAATAGTAGTGCCCAAATGATGGTTCCCAGGCAGCACATTGCCTCTGAGATCCTTTGATACTGCTCACAATTACAAGGAAATTAAAACATTAAAAATGGGGCCAGCAGGGAGAGAAGTGTGTGATGCTGCTCTGTCATGTTTCCTGCTCAATACTGTTGCCCACTCGCCAAAGGAGGTAGGAGAACTGCTCTTAAACATGTGTGAAGAGAAACAGCTACCAGTCTCCTGTTTCAGCAGGTCTAATAGTATG
Source organism: Psilopsiagon aurifrons (assembly GCA_025447955.1). Taxonomy (NCBI): domain Eukaryota; kingdom Metazoa; phylum Chordata; class Aves; order Psittaciformes; family Psittacidae; genus Psilopsiagon; species Psilopsiagon aurifrons. The sequence goes on from JAOEHY010051583.1 coordinate 2,294, forward strand.
ACTCTGTTAGTTTTTGCCATATGCGCTTCAAAATATTTCCAGAGAAAATTGCTGCATGCATAGGAATATTTTCTGTTAGCTACATACATGGGTGTCTGTGCATAAGGAGGGTCTGAGCATTTCTCCCCACCACAACCTAATAGCTGTCTCCTCTCTTTCTCTAGGTACCAGATACACACCGGCCTTCAGCACTCCATTATACGACCCAGCCAGCCCAACTGCTTACCTCTGGATAACATCACGCTACCTCAGAAGCTGAAGGAAGTTGGTTATTCAACGCACATGGTCGGCAAATGGCACTTGGGATTTTATCGCAGAGAATGCATGCCCACACAGAGAGGATTTGACACTTTCTTCGGCTCCCTTTTAGGCAGCGGCGACTACTACACCCACTTCAAATGTGACAGCCCTGGGATATGCGGCTATGACCTGTACGAGAATGACAATGCAGCTTGGGATCATGACAACGGCATCTACTCCACACAGATGTACACACAGAAAGTACAACAAATCTTAGCTTCTCATAACCCCAGGAAACCTATATTCCTCTATATTGCTTACCAAGCTGTTCATTCGCCTTTGCAGGCACCAGGCAAGTATTTTGAACATTATCGATCGATAAATAACATCAATAGGCGAAGATACGCTGCAATGCTGGCTTGTTTGGATGAAGCCATAAACAATGTAACCCTTGCTTTAAAGCAGTATGGCTACTATGAGAACAGCATTATCGTATATTCTTCAGATAATGGTGGGCAGCCAATGGCTGGAGGAAGCAACTGGCCTCTCCGAGGAAGCAAAGGGACCTATTGGGAAGGAGGGATCCGTGCTGTTGGGTTTGTCCATAGTCCCCTTCTGAAAAACAAAGGGTCTGTGTGTAAGGAGCTTGTGCACATCACAGACTGGTTCCCCACTTTGATCACCCTGGCAGAAGGGCAGATCGATGAAGATACCCAGCTGGATGGTTATGATATATGGGAAACCATTAGCGAAGGCAGACGTTCTCCACGGGTAGACATCCTGCACAACATTGACCCAATTTACACCAAAGCCAAAAATGGGTCCTGGGCAGCTGGCTATGGAATCTGGAACACTGCAATTCAGTCTGCCATCAGAGTGAATCATTGGAAACTACTGACAGGAAATCCAGGATACAGTGACTGGGTACCTCCACAGGCCTTCAGTAATGCAGGCCCCAACCGCTGGCACAACGAACGCGTTTCTTCATCAGCTGGCAAAACAGTGTGGCTCTTCAACATCACCGCTGATCCCTATGAACGAGTGGATCTCTCCACAAGGTATCCAGATGTAGTGAAGCAGCTGCTACGGAGGCTTTCACAGTTCAATAAGACTGCAGTTCCCGTTCGATACCCACCAAAGGACCCTCGGAGTAATCCGAAGCTGAATGGAGGAGTCTGGGGTCCATGGTTTAAAGAGGATGAGAATAAAAAGAAAGCTGATAAAAGGAAAGGTGTGAATAAGCAAAAGAAGAGCAAGAGCAAGAAAAAAACAAATCAGAAAAAAGGACAGTCATTACATTGCCGTTCACGTCTTGCTGGTGGATAGACTCTATTGCCAAGTCCAAGTCAGCTTAGCCAAACTCCTTGAACTTCAGACAGAATATATTAGAAATGCTAGCTCTGGACTGTGGATGAAGGTTGTCATCTTTAATTTTGTTCTCTGATTTCACCAGCACAGGATATCTCAAAGCTTCACCTTGAGTGTGCGTAAGCATCTACATGACAAACTTTCTTCTCTACAGGATGAATGGCGCTTGCCCGTCACTGCTACATTCCAGATAACAACAGCAGTAATATCTCATTTCTGTAAACTAATTTTTGATGGACAAATGGCGGTTTCTTGCCTAAATTAGTTGGAATATTTGGAGAGTATGGAGAAGTCTGTGACAGATGTTCTCAAATTTACAAGATGATTCATAGAGAGAAAGGGAAAACAAAACTTGAGAAACTCTGTGGGTCAGAAAGTGTTAGTCACCAAGCCATGACCTCCTTTGATACAACAGCAAAAACCTGAAGCCACCAGAGTAACTTCTTGGAGGTGCTGGGGAGGGGGCCATGGCCGTGATGGGAGGAAAGCTGCTTTGAGTAGACTTTGTCTGTCTTACATAAATCAGAAATATTTTTTGAATGTCCTAGATGTGCTAAGCTCCCCCCATTTGTAATAAAACCAGAAGGTTGCTATTCAACACACGTGAACAGCTAGCACATGACAGATATAATTTATTATAGGCATAGAGAAAAACACATCACCAAGGTGAATGTAATATTTTAACACTTTGAGATAACTATACAGCAATATGTAAAAGACATAATTTATTTTACAGCACAGTACTTATTTCTCCTCCATTGAAACTTTAACTATGGGCTGATGCAAGGTACCCCTTTGGGTGCTGGGGTTATTTGGGTTTTTTTCCTTTGATTTTTAAGTTTATTTTCACTCTGTCATTCAGAGATTTTATTTAACAGATCCATATTCTCAGAGTACTGTAAAAGAAAATACTGTGTACACTGCTAGGATGAGAAAGAAGAATGATTCAGGTGCATCATTTCATTATGCGTTTGCCTCCACTTATTTTGAATGTAACGAAGTGATTATTTAATTTAGTAGTCACATGAATATTGTTCAGTTTCTGTACAGAAGCTAGGCCATCTTCATGTTTGGGGGAAAATTCTACTTTAAACCTTTTATTTATGTATCTATTAAAATGGTTTATTTTTATGGCATTCATAAAAGTAACCTGCCTCTTTTTTTTTTTTTTTTTGCATCAAATACAGCAATTCTGTTCTTGTTTATTTTAAATACTCCTCATTTTAAAAACTCAGCTTTTTTATTACTGTTATTTTTGGTTCAGGGATGATATTTTATACTATTTCATTTCTGAAACAGAATTTTTTCTTCCAATATGTGCATCATTTGAGACACAGTTCAAACATTGCCCTTTTCCAAGGTGTCTGCATGGATGATTAATGGCCGTACTGACTGCATATTCTTGGTGATCTGTGATAATAGATGAAATGCATACACACATTTAAGTTTCAAGATAAATTATGTTGAGTAAAATTGATGATTCATTTGTTCAACAGCTATAACATTTTGGTAAAATTTACAATAAGGCTGCTTTTCACCTGCCTCTCACTTGACTCAGTAGTCACATTTATATAAACGGATTAGAGTTGGAAAATTAGACATCCATAAAATCAGTGCACACGAAAATATGAATCATGTCCAATGCTCCAACGTCGCATGACCTTTTTTAAAAAGTAACTGCAGACATATACTTCCAAACCCTACTAATTTGCATATTTTCAGGTCTGAAGCTGTTATTAACAAAAACTTACAACACTTGTCATATTTTAGAATTTCATTTTGTAGTGAAGATACTGGAGAGAACAGAGAAACGGAATCCTGGAAGTTACCTATAAATAATAATTATAAAAAGATGATGTGTATCTGCATAAGTGATTAATATTCACTGATATTTTTCATACTGTATGGTCCTTAGGAGGACTGATTAATTTCCTTAGAAATCTGTCTAGCCTTAAGGTTCAGATGATTCAATGAGTGATCAGGAACTCGAATGTTCTCTGATTTCTCACTTTTTTTTTTTTTTTTTAAATGCACCATTGATGTCCTTAAAGGAAATATTTATAACTGTGTCTTGGAGGAAAAGTGAGGCTTTTTAAGTTAGCCTGGATCAGCTATCAAGACACAAGTATATGTACAAATGGGACAAAGATAGAAATTATGATTTCGTATGATGTACCTTTCTAGTTTAGGAAAGGATCTACATTTTGTTACCAAACATTAGGAGAGAAATGAAGGAAGTAAGAACTGGCTTTGAAATATTATACTGTCTAGTTTACAACTTAATACATAAATCATTGCATTTGTGTTTAAAATACCTCTGTGTTGCACACTGAGCATTCATTTTCCATTTCAGCATTAGAAAGAAATAGTAAGCTTTCTGACTTCCCAAGGTAATTTTAAAAAATGCCAAAATCAGAAGTGTAAGCTGAACTGGACATGAAGAAGGACTAAGATATTTTAATTTATTTTGGCATAGTAGAAATAAGGTGCTGTGATAAAGTGTTATCTTCATAAGAGTCAATGATCACCCTTTTCCATGAAAGTTTTGTGTTTGCTTAGGCTTTTATTGGACAGGAGCAACCAGAGAGCATTATTCTCTGACAACATTTTATTCTGTAGTAATTTGTATGTGTCCCCTCCCTGGAGAGATGGGAGTCCTTCAAAGCTATTGGTTTAGGGCAGAACAGCGGATCAGTTCTAGCATGCCTATATATTAAATATACGTGCCACGAGAGTGTTTGTAAGGTACACAATGGGAGTGAGTTTTGTAAGGCTGCAGTGGCTCTTAGGCAGATTCTCTTGAAATTGATACTTGATCTGGTACAGGACAAAAGTTGGCTTTAGAGGAGGTTAGAAAACAGTTTTAATTTGGAAACCTTTATGAATGTTTTGCTGAAAATAAAAACTTGATGATTTTGATGATCCTGATGTGACAGAAACGTGTTGCAATTTTCCTGTCTACTCTCAGGCAAAACTTCTTTTCACTCCAACACCACAAAGGTCTCTAGATTTTGGTGATACTATGTTGTGAGGAGTTCACACACTCTCACAGCAGGATTTCACAGGTTAGTTACATCTCAGAATGTGTTACACACGCTGTCTCAGGGAAGGTGAGAGAGGTGAACACAGCGAACAGTTCAAAACTGGCTACCAAACATACTGAAACCACAGTCCTGTACTACGAAGGAGAGCCAACTGTCCTTCTAATCGATGGGCATGGAGCTACCGCTTTACTCGGGCAGATGTATGTGTGCAAAGAAATGCTTGAAAACCAATTGATATTTGGTGTAAGTCAGTAAATGGTCCCTCCATCTTTTGCAAGACGTCTAGAAAAAGAGTGGGTGGGGGGAGAGAAAGCAAGGGGGAATTTACTGTTTTTAAGTTGTCTCATGCCTTCTATTACTCTGCATGCTGTATGGGTCTGATTGTAACTCTCTGATCTGGTCTTGGTGACATGCATGCCTTTGGGAGGACCAGGCTGAAGAGGTTTATCTTCTTTTTCCATATATTTGATAGCTGTGATCCTGGATCATCATTTATACATCAAGGCAGCCTAAAGAGTGAGGAGGATAACTGCAGGGAAGAGAGGAAGAAAGAAATAAAAAGGAAAAACCAGAAGCAAGAATGTCTTGCCTTATGATCTGTGGTCCCTGAACATAGTATACCATGCTGAATTGCTTTTAAAAATCTTGTAAGTATGAAAAAATGTTATCATGTTAACTTTTGATTATTGTGGTGGTGGTGTAAAAGTATAAAGTTGGAGAGAAACCACTGTACTTGCTGCAGATGTAGACCAGTGGAAGGATGTGCCAAAGATGGTAAGTAAATCTAAAATGACAGTCTGTGTGGGGGTCATGTAAGATGTGAAGTTCTGTCATGAAGCATGAGTTCTCACAACTAATGGAGTCATTAGTGCCTGAAGACATCCAAAAGTTTTCTGCTTCTGCTGGGGCATGAGGCTTTCTCGAAAGCAAATCAGGCCATTAAAGCCTGCAAGTTTCTCTTTCTCCCTGGAAGAAATGGGTGCTGATTGGATTTCAAGCTGATGAAAGACTCCTCGTGTTTCCATCCATGCAGGACTGTACATAGTGGGTTATCTGAGGTATCGTCTAAACAGCACTGAAATTTAGGACTTTGTGATCATACTGCATAAAATAAACTGCTTTTTCTTTCTTTATGTTTCAGGCACTGCATGTTCAGCACTCATACTTTAACATAGCCATCCGCACTTTAAAAGCTGCCTTTTATAAAGAGCATTAGCTTTCTGCCACAGAGACACAGTACCCAAAGTTAGAACATACAAGGTTAGATACTGGGCTGCAGGATGTGGGGAGTAAACTAGGAATGGACTTGCTGTTAAAATTTCTTTCAATTGAAGTAGCTTCAGATTTAGCTGATGGCAAAGACTAAGGGCAGTTTCCTCAATACTGTTAGACAAAATAAATGAGGATGTCTGTTCTCCTGAAACTACAAGTGGATACTGAATTCCTCCCAGTGGCATTATTCAGTGAAAATGGGGGTGCTGGATCTATGAGCTTCTACTTCAAAGGTTGTTCAGAAAATCTCTGAAGAAAGAAAAAGGAAAGAAGGAAATAGCATGGTATGTTTTACAGGATTCCCCTTCCCCATCCCCCCCAGATATAGAGATATATGAACAAAGTATTGTACCTCCGCTGGCTGTTGTTTTGCACTGTACACCAGTCCCGAGGAAGAAAAATACTTGGTAGTTTTCAGTATGTAACATTTGCAGACTAACTACAGGTTCCTTTTGTCATCTTGTTTTAAACCCAGTGAACACTCATTGTCAATCTGCAAGCAAAGCAATTAAAATCTAGTTTACTTCGTACTACACATACTATACTGTACAAATACTATGTTTACCTCAGAGAAAAATGCTGGAATATACAATATACCTGCTGACTACTAGCTTAATGAATTTTATTCTCAGGAATCTCAACCTTTTTTTTTTTTCTATTTCCAAGAGCAGGAAGAGAATGCACAGAGGGGAAAAAGAGTGTAAGATTTAATTTAGCATTTCCATAACACAGGCTTCACTTTAGCATCCCATTCCTCTTCAGCAGGGTACTCAATAACATACTTAAATTCATTTCTGTGGGACCTATGTCAAAGTCTTGATGAAGTGGAGGGGTTGTGTAAAAGGCAGACCAGTGAGTGTGAATATACAAAAATGTTCTCTTTCCCTGAAAAAGAATTGTTTTCACCCCTGCCAAGCAGGTTAGTAATAATAGATAGAAATACAGTTTAACATTGTGAAAGAAAATCCAATTAAGTGTCTGGATTTGAGTTAATGTTGCAACAAAGATGTATTCCATGATATGGTTAAAAGTTATTTCATGAATTCCGTTCATTTCAATTACAATCAGGGCAATGCTGCTAAAGTTTACCTTGTGATTGGAGTAATAAAACTGATTGATTAGCGTTATTGTGAATTTCCATAATGAGTTCAGAACAGGGTCCTGAAATGTCAGACCAGTGTAGCCTGAAAAATGTATTTTTGCATTCCTTGTAAATATCAGACTCTCAGTAAACGTCAAGTATTTAATCACCTAAAATTAGTGCAGGATGTGATGTTTGTTGTCATTCCTTAGATTTGCTTAAAAAGATTATTTTGGAGAATCACTTTGGCAAAGGCATGTTTATGCTTCCTTTAAATGTGATTTTGCTGCAAGATTAGCAGCCCAGAACCACATGCAGGAGAAAATCAAGAGGGCTGTGAAAGTACTAATGGTTCTTCATTATAAGAATATAGAGCACAGATTGGGAAAGGATATCACTATTATCAGAATCCAGTATATCTGGAGAGATGGCTGCATGAGAAAATGAAGAGTACCAAGCTGTGACTGGTATTGTACAAGGAATGGAGGAATTGCAAGTTGGTTAAAAGGAACATTTTGGGAGAGTGAACTGAATCTCATTGAAAAAATACTTCAGCTACCATCATCTGATTTTCTTCTTAACAAAAACAAAACTAAACAAAAAAAAAAAAACAACCCCCAAAACCAAAACCAAAACAACAAAAAAAACCGCACAAGCCTCCCCCCAAAAAAACAAATCAAACCAAAAAAAAACCCCAAACAAACAGCCAAACAACTTCAAAGATTCAAATATTGGCAAAACTTGGTAAGGGTGTAACTAGTAAAGTCTTACCTTTGGGCAGCCCTTTTAACTCTTTCTCTGATAGCATACCTTTCTTATAGTGATTGGTGCCAGTTTTGTTTGGGCTTTCATTAGCAGATTTCATTGCCTTTCATCACTCTGGATGAAGTGAATATAGTTAGTGCTGATAAAGAGCATATTGGAAGTTTTTGGTCAGTGTCATTTATCATTACCAAATTGTTCAGGCTCTCAAGCAATTGTTATGCAATTTCTTAGCAACATCTATTTCTAATATACTTAAGTAATTTATCTGTTATTACTCTGTAGCTATGGAGGATTTGGAAATTAATCAACTCCATTCTGCTTGGGCAACAGAAGAAAGTATCTGTAGTTAATAAACATTAATCTCCACAAAGAAGGGTTTGCGGAGGTGCAGAGGGAGTGCACAGGCCTGGCCTTCAGTGCCAGTGAGCAACTCACAGCCTCTTTGAGATTTTTACTGCCATTTGATTTTGTTTCCTTCTCTTTGAAAGGAAGAAGGCTAAATGATTAATTTTGCTTTTGACATATGTGAAATTCTGCTTAGAAGCACCCCTGCATAGAACGGCAACACAAGGACAAGAAGTGCCTGATGTGCATCAGGAGAAATGCTTCGTGCTGCTTCCATCCCACTGCTCTCCTCAGCCTCCCACGGCCTCAGCTGCGAAGTCATTAACAGGGAAAGTCATTAAACTTGTTAGCATGTGAGTATCTCCAGATAACAAGCAAGTTGAGATGAAAAGGTGCCCTTTTTGGTTCTTGTCATTTCTTTCCAATCACTTTCTTAATTCCATGCACTGACTAAACTTGTGGGATCATTATATTAAAATCAGTGGAAAATTTTCTCTATTACAGATTCAGAATGCTGAGATCTCACTGACATCTGTTTCCTTCTCATCCAAGCCAGCAAAGACCAGCATGAGGGCTTGTAGTAGAAGAAAGTCTTTGAAATCCAGCTAAAAACATGTCTTTCTCATATTAGTCACGGTTGTTCCTCAAAGATACAAAGGAAATAATTTAATATAAGGCAATCTTAAATTCAGCTAGATTCATGAGCAAATAACTGTTCTCATTGTCCTGTTTGCTTGTACAGTAGACTTGTTAAATATACAGTGTCTTGCTAAAGACAAGCTTGCCAGGTTGCCATTTCCTATACTTTAATTCCAATTCCATTACCCAAAAATGCTGTTTAACTAGAAGGTAACTGTTACTTGATTAAACATGAAGAACAGCATCCAGTTATGATTCAAAGCAAAAAAATATGAAGAATCTATTACTTCCCATTGTAAATCTCTTTCAGTGGTTAATTTCTGAGTTAAAAGTATACACGCCTTCTTTCTAAGTTGATTTTTTGCCTGGCTGCAGATTCCAGACCTATACTGTCTTTATTCCCAAGACTGAGAGTCATTTGGCACCTGGCGTTTTATTTTAATCATTGTACATCTGTATTCCAATTTTAAATTTTTTTAGAAGCTGAACAGATTGGGTCCTTAGGGTTTTACTATTATATGGCACTCTCTCCATTCCTGAATAGGAGCTGAAGCTTTTATGCACACCTTCTCCAGTGGACATCAAAAGTAAATACAATATTTTGGTATTAGTTTCACTCAAGCTACTTAGAGGAAAAAAATACAACCTACTGAGAGGAAAGGAGTACTCCTCTACCTCTAATGAACTCCGTGTCCTTTGTGACTGAAATTGATTTAAGGCTCCTCACCACTCAAACCATTCCACTGGAACACTTTCATTCCTGGTTACGTGTATTCTGTGCATCAGTCTATACCTGATTTCAGCAAAACATGTTTCGTTGAAAAGGCCGAATGTCTGTGATTCCATGATTTTTTCAAGTAATTTCAACATTTTGCAGTTGCCCTGTCCTCCTTGTACACCATTCCAGCAGCCTTTGTGTCACCTGAAAATCTTGTCTGCAGACATTTTGCATGGACCGGATCCAACACCGCTTCCCATTACAGCACCTCCTGTTAGTGATGACTTCTCATTGACAGCCATGTTGAAGTCCTATCAGGTAGCTGTTGCTAATGCAACTTAGTTTATGTTCTATCAGAGTTGTTTTAGACTGTTGATTGTTTGCTTCAAATAGCAAAACAGTTTGACATCCATGAGTCCTGAAAGCCTAAATCTCATGCGATGGATCATAGCTGTAATGGTCAAACTCTGCCCTTGCAGGGTAAACTGAGCCTAGAGCATCCCCTGCTGCTTCAGTCTCAGGATGGCACTCCCCATGGAGGAGCCCAGGCAGGGAACTGACTGTACTTTGTGTTTATTTTTGTTGTTTCATGTGAGGCAGTCTTTGCTCCTTAAGTGTTATTTATTATTCTACAGGGGAAAAAAATAAAGTTTGAAATTATCCTGGAAAAGTGTTTCATGTTTTCTTACAGCAATTCAATTTTTTGTTGCAACCTCTACAGCCATTTTCTAAAAGCTTCCTGTGCGAAATAGATTGTGAAATTATATAAAATAAAGAGGACATAGAATAAGCTGTCTAATTGTATTTTATAACCCAAATATCCTAACAGCAGCCATGCCTATAATGTTCAATTCAGGAAAAATGAGAATATACTTCTCTAAGGAGTAAATTTTCAAGAGTCACTTTTTCACATTTCCGAAGGGTAGGCACTGTTTAACGCACACTTACTTAAATCAGATATATTGTATTAATTCAGATACAGCCTTCAGGGTAGCATGTGTAACTGAACTGTTTTAGCAGTCACATTTTCCCAGCAGAACATGTTGAAGATCATACAGGTAAGTAATCAGTGCTGTAAAAGAGCTATTCCGTTCCCACTGCTGTGGGAAGTCCTTATTCTGATTTTCCTGGTGCTGGATGCTGCAATTCACTCCATTCCACTGAAACACTGCTGTGATGCATTTATCACAGTTATTTTTTCCACTATTTTCCTTCATTGTGCACGCTGTTAGTTTTGGGTAGTTTCTGTACATTTACTAATTCTACCCTCACAGTCTGCAGTGCAGGACATTATTTCTATCTCTGTTTTACCTGTAGAAAATAAGACACAGGTTGTTCCAAGGTGGTGGAGGAAGTCAATGGCAAGTGCTGGCAAAAGCCTCTATGTCCTGAATGGGCATCTGATGCTTAAACCATAAGACCATCATTCCTCAAACACTTCATCAGGTGGCTTCTCCTGGCATTCTGAGGCAGTAGTGTTCAAATTTATGTGCAATAGTGCCACAGCAGCCTCTCAGTTGCCTGGTTTAGCTACTCTGGAAGGAGTTTGGAGTCAAAAAGCAGTTTTAGACATTCTCATCATCCTCCCAATAGACCACATCTAACATCAGCTACTAGCCATGCCCATGGTTCAGTTGGAAGGAGGAGAGGGTAGGGGGCCACTCACTAAACTGTTTTGCTGCATCAGACAAGATGAGCAGTGTTTTCCCTTTGAAAGTATCTATTCTATTTGTAGAACTATCTTCTAATTCCAGAATTTATATAGTCTGTAATTGTTTCCCCAAAGATCATTAATTTTAATTTTTTCCATGAACTACTTTCTGAAAATACAAACAAAAGTAGAGTTGCACTGCAAGGGCATCACTACTGCTGGAAAACAGTAATAGCTTCAGTAATGAAAAGAGGGCAAGTCTGACAGTTTGTACCTACAGCCATTTACAGGTCCAGGTGAGATAACTCTCTTAAGTGATCAGTTTAGGAATTGCTAAGGTAGATGTGACGGCAGTAAGCCAAAATTTCTGCTTGTTTGCTATGGGGAGAGTAGAAGGAAGAAAAACAATGTAGGTGCAATGTTACCACCACTCTTTCATTCCCAGATGAAAAGACATATCAGTGAATCCCTTCTGCATTGTCTCCTGAGATAGAAGACTTCCCAATTGTCGTAGTTTAAGCCCGGCTGGTAACTCTGTACCATGCAGCCATTCGCTCACTCCTGGAGGGATGGGGAGGAGAATGGAAAGAATGTAACTCCCATGGGTTGAGATAAGAGCAGCTCAGTGACTAAGGTATAACACAAACCACTGCTGCTACCACCAATAATAATAGTGATAAGGGAAATAACAAGGGAAGAGAATAC
>JAOEHY010051585.1:4265-17762 GCA_025447955.1 Psilopsiagon aurifrons
GGGAAACAACACTGTTTTACCTGTACACAGTATTTGGGGGGATTTTTTTTAAATATTATTTAATTACTTCTAGGAGCAAATTCAACTTTTTCTCCTTCATGATGCAAGTCTCAGCGTTAACTTTTGCTGCCGCCAGTCATGTATCAGTTTTGTAAAGGATGAGGGGCAGGATGGATTGCTGTGCTATCCTCAGGCAAGATACAGAGAGGTTAAACCAAAATCAGTTTTAAGAAAACCTGTCAGACACAGAAGGAAGCGCATTTATCCAAGAAAAATTGGTAAGGAACATAATTCATAAACAGGATTTTAACAATTAAAAAAATAGACTATATAAAATAAAAAAAAATTGCAACTCAGATTTGAGACTCTTTTTCAACAGCATCCACTCCAAATAACTACAGATTTTTGGTCCAGGCATTGTAACTGAATGTGAAAAATTCTAGCCCTGTATTATGGAAGATACCGTACTAATTTGCTGTCAGCATGTCCACCCCACAGGAAACTTTCAATACATGGTTGCAGAAATCAGGACACAGCAAGCATTTATGAAAAAAATGGATGAATCATATGGTCTAAGCATGGACATGAAAGCTGGGGTAATTTAATTTCGATTTCTATACCACCTCCAGAACGACTGTGCAATTTAACTCTCAAAAGCTTATTAGATCTGGTTGATTTAAGGAAGTTATTGCAATACTGAATGCCAATGGCATGATTTACACAATTTTATTACCTAGTACCAGAGACTGAAAATTTCTAACAGATGGAGACAAGGCAGGTTCAATCTTAATGGCTACCACTGGGATGGTCACAACGCAAAAAATTACGACACATGGAATATATGAAAACGTGTTTCTTCTGGTTTGTTTATAAGGTCAGGAACGGACAGAGCGGGTGCTGGGGTCTATATATTTAAGAAATAGAAAAGAGACCCAGAAAATACAGGATGCAGAGAGGAAATTTCAGTGACTGAGAAGGTCAAGGAGGAATTATGTGTTTTAGAGATGCTCAGCACACCAAAGGAGACCTAAAAATTGAAAGGATCCTGATTCAAAGTCCAAAGGACATGAGGGAGTAGCAACTAACTAGTTACAAGGAATGGAAGACATGTATGTTAACTGCTTCACCTAGTCTAAAATGCATCTAAAATGAAGCACTGTTCCTCAGTGCAGAATCACAATTTGAAGTAATGATCTTCTGTTCTTGGAAACCACACAGCAGAACAATCTCAGTGGGACCACCTATCCAGATAGAGCTATCTTTCAGTAATGGCACAGTGCTCACTGCCGTTGTGTCAGAAGGTCAGGAAGGAATGTGACAGATTACCCACAGAAGACAAGAGGTCAGTGACTGCTGCAGATTAAACAGCTATAGGGCAGATCCAAAAGCCAGAGGGAATTTAAAAACCCAGGCATGCAGCATGCAGTCTAAACAGCAGCCTGTCGAAACTGAGAGCAGACCTGTGGAGAAAGAGGTGCTGGTTGAGAACCTCAGCATGAGCCAGCAGTGTGTCCTCACAGCCCAGAAAGCCAACTGTATCCTGGCATGCATCAAAAGAGATATGGCCAGCAGGTCAAGAGAGGTGATCCTGCCCCTCTTCTCAATTCTGATGAGACCCCACCAGCAGTGCTGTGCTCAGCTCTGGGACTCCCTGCATAGAAAGGAAATGGACTCGCTAAAGTAAGTCCAAAGGAGGGCCACAGAGCTGATCAGAGGGCTGGAACACCTCTCCTATGAAGACAGGCTGAAAGAGCTGGGCTTGTTCAGCCTGGAGAAGGTTCTGGGGAAATCTTAGAGCAGGTTCCATTATCTAAACAGGGCCTAAAGAAATCTGGAAAGGGACTTTTTACAACAGCGTGTAGGGATAGGACAAGGAGGAATGACTTCAAGTTCCAGATGCCTCATTCCTGGTAGTGCTCAAGGCTGGGTTGAATGGCACTTTGAGCAATCTGGCCGAGTGGAAGACGTCCCATGGCAGAGGTGTTGAAACTGTTCAATGATTCTATCATGTACCATTTGAAGAAAGACAGCAAGAGAGCACAAACACTAGCTTGATTTGGATATGGCCTAACTGATAGCACATAGGCCAAACCACCTTTATAAAAAAATACCATTCAGCTCAGTCTTTTGCCACATCAGTAAGGAAGAGCTGATGTTCAGAAATGTGTTGCCATCAGCTAAATAAGCACTCTCAAACACACGGATACCTTCTCAGACCCCAAACAACCTGATACAGAGTAGGGAAAGGAGAAAGTTAAAGATTTTGAGCAGATAATACTTGGAAACTGGAGAGTGCTCAATCTGTGACTCATTTGCTGCAATTTTGCCATCCTGCTCATGTCACTGAAAGTTTCCTTAAAAAGGACTTTTGAATTGGGAAGGGGTCACATTATGAATGACATAAGAAAAAGTGCAGAGAATGCCAACTCTTATTCCTCCTTCTTGGAAAAAGTCATCAAATGGAAAATGACAACTTATGAAATGCAAGGGAATCATGCAAATTCTGCTTTGACAAATTAGACATCTCATGGCAAGGGCTGAGAAAGCCGCTATTACTTAGCAAGCTGGTATCCAGCTTACACTGGAACTTGCAATACTTCACTTACAAAAAGAAAACTTGGATGGGAACTGTTTTAATGCTTCCTGGACTCAAAACAAACTTCTCTACAGCTGAAAGCTCCTTGTAGTACCTGGGAAATACTCGCCTTGTCATATAGTCTGAGAACAAGTATACGGAGAATGAACTGTGCTTTCTCTTTCCATCCAAAATGTAAAAGAAAATGATCTCAAGTCATAAAAGATAACTATGAAGATCATGCCCATAAACTAATTATCTGGACCTCTGTTAATGTTTTTACATAATGTCTTTGCAAGAAAGTATCTGCATGAAATAGGTCTCAGAATACACATCCAAACTATGTTATTATTATCCACTCACTAAGTTATATTACTAAAAAAAGAAAAAAACATAGAATATTCAGTAACATCCAAGACAGTTTCCATAATTTTATATATCATGCGATGAATCTGACTTTGTGAATAACTGTTGTCATGGCAGCAGTGTCATGGTCCCAAAGGGAAATAAATCCTCCTAACAATTTGTGACAAACCAGCCTAGCAAAGAACAAAGTAACTTGAATCTTCCTCAAGGATTATTGATTTATTATTTGAAGCTCAGCATTGGTTATTGCAAAATCATTAGCTCCTCTTTTTGGATGTGTTTCCAAGAGCAGAATGGGAGATAGCTAAAGATTTCTGTTAGGGGAGATTTTCTTTCAGAATATGCAGTTTCTGCAAAGCCAGACTTTCTGCTCCCTACCTGCACATAATTCAACTTTATCAATTAGAAAACAAATAAACAAAGAAATGAACCGTGAAGATAGGTGTTTAGTTCTGGTTTATTTGAACAAACACGGCATATTTTGAAAAACTGGCAAGGGGCAAAGCATTTTGCACTAAAAAAAGTACAATATTAAACTGAATTTCTCGTTCATTGCCTGCGGAAGATGTGCTTGCAGTGAAGGAGGTGGGTAAGACAAAGCTTACACCAAGCATTTTTTCACATACATGATTGACCTCTATGACTTTTACTGACATGGAAACCACACGTAGTTCAGGAAATCCCACACCTATTTCAGCGTAAGCACATCCTTGAGTGCACTGAAAGTGAGGAGAACATTATGACAGGCTGCTGTGTATGCTTGCCCTATTTCTACATTCTTCTCAGCTGCTCTCTCACCAAAATTGAGACAGGATACAGGGAAAGATGGGCCTTTGACCTTTCTGACTACAGGTATTTCACTGAGATTCAGGCATCTGAATTGCTTACTGGCCTTATAATTTATTTTGCTAGATTAGCCTATATGGTTCTCTGCTGGGTGGTGTCTTCCATGGTGCACCTTAATTCTCTCTGACACTGACATGCTTTATTAAGGAATGGCCAGTTCAAGGTAGAGGCTATGCAAAGGTGCAATCTAATAACTGGACACCCAAAGAATAACTCAAAGCTAGGAAAATCTGGTTTAATATGGATTGATTCAATATTGAAGACTTGGATTGTTCTGAAGCTGAAACAGAGTATTTCCAAATGATAAACATGTTGAATACTGGAAATCTCTGGTGGAGTAAAGGCGGAAAGCTTTCATTTTTCTCAGCCAATCGAATGATCTCTCATACTCTTCAAAAGCCACCCTGACTACCCAAAATTTAAATCTCATTTGGCAATTCAGAAAAGTTAGTTTCATTATAGCTGTGACTGATTACAATTGTTAAAAGTGAAATGATGGTTAGTCCAGATTGAAAAAAGGAATTAGCAGCAACTAAATACCAACATTAGTGCTGCAAAGAAATACAAATACTTCTTTTTTTCTAACTCACTGATTCACAATAATACAGGAACCTTTTATTCACTGTGCCCTTAAGTAATATTCAAAATAATGCTTGTAGCACCATGGCACCAGCCTGGCTGGTCTTCTGGTTAAGGCTAAGGAAACCATTTCCTCCTTTCTGATGTATATGTCCTGTGGTTATCTATTCCTAAAGTGCTCAAGCCCAGCTCTGCCACAACTCCCTCTTCCTTGGGTGATTCAGTCACTCTCAGGCTCTGAGCACTGCTGGCTAAAAGCTGAAACCTAGCCCCAGCAAAACTTCCATTAAATATTCCAGCCCCAGCAATCAGAATAGCTGATTTGCAAGGCTAAATCACAGATAAAAACAGAAGTTTTGGGCTTCTGTTTATTATGGCCAGAATGGGAGGTTTCTTATGGTTTAGCTGGAAGACTTCACTATTCCCAGATGATGCCAAGCAGGACGTGGCCACATCCCTATTTAAGGCTCTGTTTCACTCTATTCCTCATTCTAAAGCTGCAGGATTGAAAACAGAGGAGAGGACTTCACCCCTCCTTGCCTAGCCCAAGGACAGTAACTGAACAATATCCAACTGAGTCCCTTTAGGCTGCAACAGACTACACTTCCCAATGCCTTTGCTTCCTAAGTTCCTCATGGGGTCACTGGACTGCCCTTCAAATCCTTACCAAGGTTTATCACACCCTCCAGAAGAGGCATGCACGATGAAGGCAGTAGTGTTTAAGAAGCAGTCATTTTGAGAGATTTCTCAGCTTTCCTCCCATTTGTATGACAGGCTTTTTTTATTGATACCTCAGTCAGAGAACCAAATGTGCAACAGAGGAATCAAGCAGCTGTTGTGCATGTTTGAGGAGGGAAAGAGCAGGGAGGGGAAAGGATAGCAGAGGTAGGAACCATGTTAGTTTCAGAATGAATGAAAAAGTATAGAAGCTACAAAACGACATCTCCTACAGCAAAATGAGCATCATGAGAAAAAGAGATGCTTCATAAGCAACTGATAGCAATGTTCTGGGAGACAAAATGAAGCAAGCAGGAAAGGCTCTGTTGTGGACAAGAGAAGTTGCAGATAATAATTCTTAGCTAACATTTTACAGATACATTCACATTCTTCATGTAAGGATGAGCATGCTTTTCCTTCACACAAGAAGATGGAAATTCACTTTAACAGAATTCTTTATGAGCTTCATGCCTCAGAAGAGCTGAAGCTGTCTTGTGAACTCCTACTCCTGTTGTTTTCCAAATGCTTTATGAGCTGTCATTCTTTGAAATGCAATGGTTTATCCCAAGGCAGACACATTCAGTCCCATGCAACAGACCTCAAGTCTCACTGGGAGGATCTGGAGAAGCTGGCAGAAGTCATGTGATACAAGTTATTAGTCATTCAGGAAGTATGGGCAGAGACTAGAGGAGGGTCTGAAAGAGTTTCTTCCATAACAGAGAAGGGAAGGAGAGAAAGCATAGTTGTTAAAAAAGCTTTAGACCTTGATAGAAGATTAAACGCATAAAGGAATTAAGTAACGGGAAAGAATCAGCAAGAAGGGAAAGGTATTAAACTAACAAATCTGCACAAGTTGAACTGAAGTGTCAGTATTTTTCACATGGTTTCCAAGTCCCTTTGTGACAAAGCATAATTGTCAGCATCTTAAAATATGATAGACTTGCCAGGCTAGACAATACATCAGCCTGACACCAAACATCCTTATGTTTGTTTTTATCTATGTCCTGTTTTGGTAACTCAGTCTCTGGGGTACTATTCCTGATTGCTACCAAATTGTTGTCATCTGAAAAGGTTATTGAACTGTACCCTGCATGTAACAGCAGCAGCTATACTTCAGTGCGTATTGTGAAGCTTAATGAGTGTTCTTAATGAGCTTTCAAAGATCATCAAAACAAAGTAACTACCTCATCAGCACACAGGAAAAGTGAGATTAAAACAGGGAATCAGTATGCGTGGGGGTGATTGTTCATATGCATTAATTTCATCTGCCATTTTTCCCTGTGTTCCTTTTAGTTCTATAATGAAGCAATTTCAAATCAGACATTTAAGGTTACATCTGCAGCTACATTTTAAGACTATCAATTTAAAGTTCTAAAGAGCCATGTTCGTAATTTCCAAATTCAATTAAATATAAGAAATATTTATAGAATACAGTTATTACTTCTACCATTATACTATGGCAAATTGAATCATCTACAAGAGATACTCCAGCTGATCAAAAGAATTAAGATCAATCACTCTAAAATAAGGGAGTGAGAGATCTTGCAGGCCTTCATTCCAGTGAAGCAATATTACAGTAAGATCACTATGTTTCTTCTGGAGTTTCCTGACCTCTTAATATCATGGCTATTAGAAAACATCCTGTCTAATGGTCTTTATTTTTCCCAATGATTCTCAGTTCCATTTCTCCTTCTGTTTTTTTCTCCTCATTTCTCACTGCCTACTTCCACCAAGAGACTTTGATATCAAGAATCACAGTATTTTTCCAGACTGGATGTTCAGTTTCCTTGCTTCTGCAGAATATGCCTCAAACTCTTTGCTCAATGAATTTCACTACAAAACCTTCTCGTGGGCAGCCTATTTAAAAATTAACTGCACCCTTTTCTCTCATGCATGGGGCTGAGCCTTATTCCTAGTTTGGCACCAGGTTTGATGCTCATTCTTGTTTTCTCCTCTGGACTTCAACAAAATGACAAAAAGCCCCTACCAACCTTGTTTCCAACATATTCATGCAGCCTCTGATTGTGCTTGTCTGACACAGATGCTTGGCTGCTTTGTGCAGAGAGCTCCCCATCTGGGGTCCTTGTAGGTCTCAGCCCAGACTATGAAACTGGTGACAAGACATCATACAATTGCATTGAAATCTGAAGCTGATTAAAAAAAGCGGTTTTATTCTCATCACTGAAAAAACTAGGAGCTTAACCTGAGAAGGATACAGGGAAAGCTGAAAATACCTTCTACCCAGAGGCCAGAGAAGTATGAGCTACCACTGGGGCATTTCTCCAGTAAAAGCTAAAGACCTAAATTTTTTGCAATGAGATATTTCATAAAGGAAAAATGGCTATGTGGAAATTTATTCATTTCAAAGTAAATTTGTTTCAAAAAGGCACTTGTAGAGATAAAAAACATTTCGATATAGCTGAAGAATTGCTTTGACCTTTTAAAAAAGGAACATTTTATCTACTATTCAACATAACTCTTCAAGTATTAGTTTTAGAAAACACAGAATTACCATCAAAATGGAAACAAAACATTTCACGTCAACTGAAATGAGTTTCTAGATTTTGTTTCAATGAGAGCACTGAGATGTATTGTTTTCATTAGATTTTGGGACAGATAAGATTTTTTTTCCAGTGTATTTGCAGATATAAACCAAGATCGCACCCAATTCAAGTCCTTATTGTGTCAAAATACACTGCCAAGGGAAGCTTCAAACATTATGCCCAAGCATTGAGGTTGTCTCCTCTTTCCAGAGAATGGAAAAGAAACAGACATCTGGTGCTTCTTTAACAAGCAATGGCAGAATTAGATGTATGGCTCCTAAGTACTGCTACTCACACGTGTTCATTCCAAAAGCCACTTAGGGATCGCCACAGGTCAGACCACAGACAGCAACATGATCCTTACCTAGAACACCTAAAACAACTATGGCCCATGAGAGCTGCTGAAGCAAAATGCCACACAGTTTACTTGTACATATGCAAGACAATTGTTTTACTTTCTTTCAGATTTCTTTACAGTTGCTCACTGCTGTGATATTTAATGTTTCTGGAGAATGCTGGTTTACCTGAGTTTAACTCCTTGAACAGAAAAATATGCATAAAGCACAGGAGTATGTGAATTTGAAAATATAATTACTTCATGTAACAGTCCTCAGTAATTTCTACCTACTTGTTTTCAAGACATTGTTTTTCCGGAACCTTCCTAGAATTTAAGAGACAAGGACGCCGGTCTATGCATATCTATTCCAAATAAGGCACTTGTTAAAGACTCTTAGAACACAGACTGGGCCTAAAGTAAAATATATGTCTAATCTTGATGCAACCTGTTCTGCCCAATTTTGTTTGTAGGAAGAAGCAGGGTCAGAGGGAATGAAAATTCCCAAGCAGAAAACAAAGAATGCAGCTAACAAAACAGTCTTTTAAAGGCTGAAATACTAAGAAAATCAGGAAAGTATAGAGGTGTATGATCGTGAGTGAGCAGGAGCTTTGACTCCCAGCAAAGCTGAAAGGAAGCTAGCACACAGAAACGAGCAGGCAGGAAAAACCTTGGTAGAGAGTACTCAAAAAAACATGGAGCCAAAACTCACTTGAGCATATGGAGAAAAATGAGACCAGAAATGGCAAAGAAATGACTCACTGTGCTGCCCAGACCCTGTAGTCAAACTGAGCTTGTGTACAGAGTGTTACAAAGTGATACTCGCAAACAGGCTTAACAGTAAATGTGCTGATTACAGCAGCACAAAATGAAGACATGCTGGACTGTTATACCTAAACAGACCACTGGCTATTGCTACACATTCCAGATGCTTTCTGAAGCAAAGAGTGCTTGCTTTATAAATACATCAGGATAAACAATATGCTACTTGCTTCCTATAATTTGTCCTTGAAACGATGAAAAGAATGCCAGCATAGAGGGAGTGGGGAGGGAAATGGGAAACAAGGAGTACATGCTCAGATCACTAGGTGGTTTGGGAGCCGTGCAGTATTTACAGCCAAGCAGATCACAGATTCCTATGATGTTTTCCTTAGGGACTTCTGTAAACATCTCTGTGCTGGTAACGCAGCCTTTATTTTTTAACGCTTTTTCACATCCAGTGAAGCTAGTTAATTACTTTCTTTCTTAAGTAAGACTCTGGAGGAATGATGAGCATCTGTATGCCGTGAGGAGGTACAAATCACTCTGTGTTAACTTGTGCTGTGTTCCCCATCACAAGGGCTGTGCCAGTAGATTTGACAACAGGTGGCTGCTCACGTTAGCAGGTCAGTGTCTAAAATCCAGTTGACACTTGTCAACAGGGACATGCTAATGTGCTACAGTGTCTTAGGGACTCTAGAAGTAGGGTTAGTTTGTCTCCAGGTGGCCTAAAATACATCAGCCACTACTCTTTGGAAAACTACAGCTCATTTTCCATGCCTGTCATGTGCCTGCTCTCATGGAATAGGGAGGTAACATCCCTTCTTGCCTATTCTGAAGTAGAGCATGCATCAGCTGCTGGTTTTTCCCCAGAAAAGAAATAAACACTGAAAACCAACCGCTAGAAGAGAGGTTTGCAGGTCAGGACATACTGAAAACTGAAGTATGGGAATATAGCAGTGGGAATGCTGTACTCCCAGGGCTGCACTGTGAGGGAGAAGGAGGAAGCTGAACAGCTGCTTTGTTTTAAGATGTGTATTTATATCACTTGTCAAACTTTGCAGCCCCTTAATACCCAGTAGATACTGAGCATGGATGGAAGAATGTCATGACCATCTTCATGAATCTCATTACTTTCCTGATGGATAGATACCGATATTTTGATAAAGGGGCTGCAGTTCTGCCTGAAGTCTGTCTAATGTGGCAAGAACAAATCAGCTCTTGCAAAGCTGTCAAAATTTACATAAGAACTTTTTGCCACAGTGGAAAAAAGGCCTCAGAAACTTATTGGAACAAACCCAAACTGCAATTATGTATTGAGAAGGACAGCAAAAAAAAAAACCCTTTCTTCAGCCCCTTTGGAAAGCTAAATGCAGTGCTTGCAGCTTCTGACAATGGTCATTCTAGACTGAGAGAAAACTGAACTTGAAAGCCAGAAAAACAGGACCCCTCACCAAAACCATGACCACATTAAAGCATTAACTTTGATTATTGCATTCCCACACATATACACAGGCCACGCCGCTTCTCACAAATCAGTTCAAATTAAAACAGAAACCTGGTTTTACTCACCAATATGAGATGGGGTCAATATCAAACGTGTTCATACTGATAAATATTAGCTTCTGAAAAGTCTATGTTTAAAGCAAAAACTGGGTTATGCAAGCTCTTATATGAGCAATGTGAGAGATTCTAATTAAAAATGATGGTTCTATGTCTGTGTGTACTGTGTTCATTGTTAGGGTTTTGCTTTTTTAATATGAGCTAATGTGTTTACCTTTACAAATCTTGTTGCAACCAAGCAACTTTCTTAGGGCATTTCCTTTTATGTTCAGCTGCTAAATAAAGCAGTCTTCTATCCTGCATTTCCCTTGATTCTTATCAGATGCCTGCAAATGCCATGTACATTCTGCACTGGATTTTCCAGACAGAAAAGTGCAAAATCCTTGATGTATCTTAAGGCATAAGGATCAAACCTACTTTTAGGAGAGGTAGTAAAAGCAAATAAACACATTAACATCAAGCTCACAAAGCATCTGTAATCTTTTCCTGGCCCATTTTACAGTAAATAAAGGACACTACTGACACAGGCAATGATGATATGAGAGAGAAAACCTGCTAGTATCTGAGATTAGAAATGCAGACTTCAACATTTCTACATCTCTATGTTGTACCAGAAGATTGCATTTGCTTTTATTTCTTCGTCACTTAGATATGTTGCACCCCTATGAGCATCAAGTTTGTGTCACAGATTTTTGTCTACCACTGTATTTCAATACAACCAATCTCCTTCACTCCACCTTAACTTTTGGGTGTTGTCATGTTATCATATGTCTCCCCTGGGGCAGAAGAGAACCTTCAGGCTGCTCTACCAGTTGGATACCCAATTATACCTGGGAGCAAAGGGAAGATCTCTCTTGATATGGCGGAAGGGAGAGAAACCAGTCTGAATTCTACTAACGTATGGTGTGTTTGCTTATTTTCCCAGGTATTGGCCTCAGATGCCAATATTAACATACTCAATGGGCTCTAATCCTCTTTGGCTAAACAAACTCAAGAAACTTAAAATATACTATCAGTGAGTACTACATAAATCCAAGTTATTTTGTTAACTCAGGAAAGTAATTTAACCATGATGTATATCAAGTTGGCTTGTGAATTTGAGACTATAAAATATATATATGGACAGGACACTCAAAGATTAGTTGCCTGCAAGTCACAAGACAAACTTAAATATACCAAACTTTATAAGTGAATAGTCTTTTTTTTTTTGATTTTGTCATAAATACAGATAACTTCCATTCAGAAAAATTTTCTTTATGTATTTTTTTAATGTTATTTTTATTCTCAATAGTGGTTTCATTTTTAATTTTCTGTTGACTATAAGATTATGCTTTAGCTGGAAGATAAATTCTATGAATTTATGAGATTAGTCATAAATTGGTTGTAAATGGCCTGAGAACGTTCCCTGAAAAAATAGCAATTTTAAGCTGCTGTTAGGCAAGGCATAAGTGTAAGTGTAATTTTGCCAGTCACATGTTAGAAATTATTGATATTTGCTCTCCATTTTAATATATGGCTAATGAATGTGAAGAATACTCAGGAAACTAAAGTAACGTTTTCCAAGTTTTCGCCAAGATTTCTAAGTTTGCATAACTGTTCTTATTCATGTATTATACTAAAAAGTCCATAAGCAGTGCTAGTGAAGCACTTGAAGACGCACTTGAAGATGCATTATTAATACATTTCAGGGATTTTGCCATGAAAGACACATAATGAAACCTTGAACTGTCAGGAAGATAAATGTCTTCAATTTAAGTGTACCTTTCCTACCTAGCTTTTTGCATGTCTTTTCCCAACATATGTAGCCATTATGCCTGTTGTAATAAAAGCACATTTAAAATTTATCTAGGCACCTAACTGGGTAAATAGGCAACTCATAGATTTTTCAAAGGAAACAGAAGCATAAACTTCCAACATAGATTTAATCTTCAGATACCTTAAAGTGTCCAAAGAATAGCCTAAAAATTTCTTATGTGGGTGCCCACGTTTAGGCACTTGAAGTCACCCTTTGTTGCTTAGCTAAAGCCAAGTTTAGGAAACTTCCCCAGCCAAGAAAATAAATCAACATGAACACAAATCCTTCTCCCTGAGCAGCTTTGCATACCAGGCTCTCTTGTTTAACCCTATATGGCACCATTTTGGCAGGCATCCTTTCTCATAATAAAATTTCCTGGATGAAGTATAGCTAAACTAAGAAATGCGAAGTCAGAGAACACAAACTGTACACAGTAACTCACAAGTTCCTACTGCTCTAAAGTCCTTATTCTCATTTTTGGTCAACAAAATCCACAGCTATGTTTTAGTGCCAAAGTCATCTCTTTTTTAAAAGTGTTGAAGCTGGCGACTGAATTGCCTCCATTAGCTTATGAGTCATCTTCGATTTCTAGCTTGCAATTAGTTTAAGACTATTTTTGTTTTCACTCTGCTTCCTCTAATTTTCTCACACTGAGTGAAAAAAAGGGGGAAAAATTAGCAAACAAATAAAGGCCTTTTTACAAAAGGGTATATTTAAAGGGGTTACTTCCTCTCAGCTTCATCATACCATAAATCTAGGCAAGCTGCTTAATTATTACATTTGCAGTGTCTTTTTTTGCAATATGGAAAGTCATACTCAGTTTCTGAAGTGCACACTGCCAGCTCATGTTCATTTTCTCATCACCAACACCCCCAAGTCCTTCTCAGCATGGCTGCTCTCAATCTCTTCTCTGCCCAACCTGGAGCTGAGCCTGGGATTGCTCCAATCCAGGTGTAGAACCTTGCACTTGGCATGGTTCAACTTCATCAGGTTGGCATCAGCCCACCTCACAAGTGTGTCAAGGTCCCTCTGGATGGCATTCCTTCCCCCCAGCATATCAGCCAAACCACACAGCTTGGTGTCATTGGCAAACTTGCTGAGGATGCACTCAATCCCACTGTCCATGTCACTGACAAAGATGTTGAGCAAGACCGGTCAAAGCATCAATCCCTGAGGGACACCACTCGTTACTGGTCTCCAGCTGGACATTGAGCCATTCACCACAACTCTTTGCGTGTGGCCAGCCATCCAGTTCTTTATCCACCGAGTGGTCTACCTATCAAATTGATGTCTCTTCAACTTTGAGACAAAGATGTCATATGAGGCAGTGTGGAACGCTTTGCACAAGTCCAGGTAGATGACATCAACTGCTCAACCCCTGTCCATCAGTTCCGTAGCCCCATCATAGAAGGCCACCAGA
>JAOEHY010051590.1:0-18642 GCA_025447955.1 Psilopsiagon aurifrons
TTCTCTGCAAAATGGAGATTTATGTGTCTTAGTATTCTCCATGTATAATCCTTCATAGCATTCAAGTAGTATGCCTGCACTTCTTGTAATAGGGAAAATACACAGGAATAGGCCTTATATTTAATGCTAAATATATTAAAATTCAAATGACATCTTATAGAAAAGAGGCTGAAACCAAGAGCCATTTATTAAACATCACATACAAATTTTACAGCAGCCACAGCTAGATTTTGCTCCCAGTGGAGATAGATAGATCATAGAAAAGGGTAAAAGTCAGAAAGCAGGTATTAGGAAAAAATACGGAGACTTTTGTTTTCAGCTAAATAAGTTGCTTGTGATTTCTTCTCAGTGCCCAAGGGTAGAGCTGCATTCATTTGAACACTGTAGCTTCAAGACAGCCTTTCAACTGAATTTCTACATACCCTACTATGCATCCTGGCTTATATCAGAAACAGTGTGGCCAGCAGGGCCAGGGTAGCGATCATCCCCCTCTATTGCGCACCGGTAACACATCAAGTCCTCTGTTCAGTTCTGGGCCCGTCACTACAAGAGACATCGAGGTGCTGGAGTAGGTCCAGAGAACAGGAGTGGAGCTGGTGAAGGGTCTGAAGAATAAGTCTTACGAGGAACGGCTGAGGGAACTGGAGGTGTTTAGTCTGGAGAAGAGAAGGCTCAGGGAGGTCCTCATTGTTCTCTACAACTGCTTGACAGGAGGCTGTATTGAGGTGGGGTCAGTCTCTTCTCCCAAGTAACAAGTGACAGGACAAGAGGAAATGTCCTCAAGCTGTGCCAGGGGAGGTTTAAGACTGAAGACTGGGAAATACTTCTTTACAGAGAGGGTGGTCAGGCATTGGAACAGGCTGCCCAGTGTAGTGGTAGAATCATCATCCCTGAAAGTGTTCAAAACCTGTGTGAATGAGGCCCTCAGTAATGTGGTTTAGTGGTGATCTTGGCAGTGCTGGGCTAATGGTTTGACTTGATGATCTTAAAGGTCTTTTCCAGAGTAGCTGATTCTATGATTCTATTCCTATGCTACCCAGCACATAGTGTGTTACCAGATCAAACTACATGCTACTTCTCTTCCAAGCAGAGAGCAGCTACCTATGCATTTCAGAGAGTGACAGAGGAATGAGTGAGGACTAGAGAATCCTTCCCCATCTTACAGGAATCATAAAATAGATCAGCTACAACAAGCCTTTTTGCCTACTCAGCGCCTGAGTAGAAATGCCTATCTAAGTTAAAATTCTGTTCTCATAGTTTTCAGCCATTCTCCTCTACCAAATATAATATTCCCCTCTACCAAAAGAAAAATATTTTTTTCCCACCATTTATTTAGGCAAGTACACT
This sequence comes from Psilopsiagon aurifrons, assembly GCA_025447955.1. Taxonomy (NCBI): domain Eukaryota; kingdom Metazoa; phylum Chordata; class Aves; order Psittaciformes; family Psittacidae; genus Psilopsiagon; species Psilopsiagon aurifrons. The sequence continues at coordinate 1,348 of JAOEHY010051590.1, forward strand.
TACACTACATTGCATTTAAATGGTCCCATGTGGCCTAATGTCTGTGAGACTGGAATTTATCTGAACGTTTTTGTTGCCATTCTGCTGGCAATCAGTCTAGTCTTGCTGTCTTGCCAACAACAGGATCTTGATACTAATATCTGTTTCTTGAGTAGCACCCTTTTTCTCTGTAGTTCTCTACTTGCTTCTTGTGTTAATTCTGCTTTGCTTCAAAGTTTCCTCTGATAACTGTGCAATTTTGCTTTGTACTCTAATCTTTTTATGCAAAAAGTATGAAAGCAAAACAGTTTAAAAACCTGTGAATTTCTCTACTGAATCATTATGTTCTAGAAGATGAGTGACTTCATAATGAATCCAGTCAGAAGGCTTATAAAGGACTGAATCTAAACCTCAAATATCTTGGTCATCCTCTTGAATTTAGCAATACAGCATTTGATTAATTTCAGCAGCTTGGATTTTTGGAAGGTTAGTCTCGGTTGGTTCAGCTCACTTGCGAGTAATTTCTAGGGAGAACACAAAGGACATGGCCACAGGATGCTGATGAGGGAAATAGCAGAGTGGCAGCCTATGGTTAATTACTGTAAATCACCAATAAAACCACATACCTTTAGATCCTCTGTCTCTCCAAGCAGCAGTAGAGGCACTTTTGCTAGTATCCCAGTTTGAAATCCCTTCCTTTCCCCAAAAGAGTTATGTAGGTGGGAATAACATGAAAAGACTGCGCTGAGATTGTGACACTGACTGTGAATTTTTGTCAGCCTTTGCACAGGGCCATGCTTCTTCTACTCCATTCCCAGTTTAATGCCAGATGTGAGAACCATATGTTAACAGAGAAAACTGCTCATGGTCTCATATTAATCAGGCAACACCTATACAAAACTCCACGGGTTTCTTATTGAAAGAAATGTAAAACAGGGTCTTAAGCGCTTTACTAAAACTCCCAAGTCTAAACAAGCAGACGTATTACCAAAACTATTATTAATACTAAACTATTATTAATATCATTAAAACTACTTAAAATCTCAAACAAATCATAAGTGGTGTACCTACTGCCCAGGCTCACTCTTCCCTCACAGCAGTGATGCTGTGACACAGATCACGAGGATAGCTTGGCTGATAGGAACAGGAGGACTACTGCTTCCAGTTTTACCTGATACAGATAGAATGATGTGTGACAAGGGAGAAGCTGTGCTCTTCCGTGGATTCCTCCATCCCCAGCTGCAGCCTGCAAGATGTAACTCTACTTGCAACTGCTCAGAACAATCTTGAGAAACAGTAGTTTGAAACATTCCCCTTACCAAAAATTACAGTAATAATATCAGTTCCTTTTAAGGTCAGAACATGCTGTAATAAAAATGACTATGAGACAGTACTTAACTACTGTTTAAAACTCATTACTGGTTTTTCTAGCATCTTTCCATTGTTGACTCTGTGTGTGCTCACAAAGGAATGTATGTGCATATACAGGTTACAAAACCTATAGGCATTATCAAGCCCCTCCCTACCTTGCAAAAAGAAATCATCAGAGAAACCAAAGGAAAAAGAAATCTAAATATATTGGAATATTTATTACCTACTAAAATTGGAACTTAAGTACAAAACATGAAACAAATATTTAAGCTATCAGGGTTGTGGAAGCTCTCCAGCTTTTTCTGTTCTTTGTGGTCTGGTCAATCCAGATTGGAACTGCATTTTAGTAGCTGCTGGCACAGCTGCTTTCACCACAATAGTTTTCACAAGCACTAAGAATTGTCAAAAGATGAGTTACATGTTTGTTGATACTTTATCATACTGTTTTCAAGGTAAATTTCCATCAGGTAATTTATTCATTCAAAGGACAAGCTCTAAGTTGGGCCAACACAACTTGATTAAAACAATAACTGATTTAAATCAGGTTTATGTGATTGAAGAAAGACATCCATATATGACATTGTGTTACTGACATATGGGAATGTTATACAAATTACTGACTGAAAGTAAATTCATAGCTATGAGTAGTTCTTCAACATTAGTCCAGCAGCAAATTTAAAATACATTTGAGCAAACCTATCGCTGGTTTTTCTACTTCCAGGGAGATGCTTACAAGAGAAATTTAGAGCATTTTCCTACATAAAACAGAGCTTTAAATCAAGTTGCAGAATTTACAGGAGGAAAATATAATTTGAGGCTTATCAAGATGAAACCTTCACATACAAAATCTTAAATTTGATCTAAGTTCTGTAAACCCATCAGCTTGTGTGTGAAGATTATTAGAGCTGCTTGCAAAAGAACAAAGATTGTAACAATGCTTACCTAAGCTCCTTTAAGTACTGCCAGTATCTTTTGACTTTGCTGTTTTCTGTTTCTTCCTCTCTAGTAAAGCACAATACATTATAAGTAATATCTTTGGTACATTTTGAAAACATCTCATTTCTTCTGATAAACCATGCAATGCCAAGTGCCAAAACGAAAGCAATTTTCCATTGATTTTGCAAAACTACCCCACTTTGATATATTCCTTGGATAGCATGAAGGTATGAATATTCTTTGCCTTAATATTCCCATTCATTGTTTAACAACTTCTGATGGTAACATATGGGCTGCCCAACCTTCACTTCGCTATTTAATTGCTGTAATATGCATTTTAGTTGCTGTGGTTCCTCACAAAACTGCCTAGCAGATTTTGAAGGTTAAATGAGTTTTCCGTAGTACATGAGAGCTTCCGTGCTTTCTTCTTTGTGATTAAGGTCTGGTTCTTTTTATATTAGAATGATTTTGCTTCAAGTTTTTGTTGCACCTTTAGTTAAAAAGGCATCATTTACCATCTTTGTTTTTCAAGACTTGAAGAAAGAACTAAAAAAGACCTCAGACTGAAAAATTTAGTACTGTTTTCAGAAGGAGGTAATGAACTGTGATCATAAGAGTAAGATAAATACTGAAATCTTTATGTACAAACCCATTTCTTTTTCAGCCTTTGACTGATACTCTAGGTATCACCCTCTAACAGTCTCTGAGGGTATTTATCACACAGTGTCTTTGGAACAGGCTCTCTGTCCACTCCGGCAAGCAGCATTCTGAGAAAACAGCATGCCCACAGTATATACTGTATATATATTATACCATTAGTAAAGCCATTTAATAATATGATTAACTGATAGGCTTTCCCTTAAGCTAGTATATCAGTAGTAGCCTTTTTTTTCCTTATTTTTGTTTCATTCTTGGAATTATGAAACAGCCTTCTGAGATGTGCTTTCTTCCCACAGTTGAAGGCTGACATGTGTCAGCTCTTCTTTCTGCATACTACTTTCTTTTTTTTTACAGTATCAAATTCATCTAGTCCAGACCTTTTGAGGACAGAGTATGTGACACAAACTGGGAGAAAACTAAACCTTCTATGGCTGTAGGCCAGAGTTCCAAATACATAACTCTCATATTTTACAGAATAGGTCATTTTTTTCCTGTTTTGTTACCTGCTTTACATATAAGTTCTATAATAAACATATAGAGAAGAGGCATAAAGCTTACACAGCCACTTTCTTCTTTCATTTATGTCCATGGGGATGATTTACACCACATCATCAATACGTGTCTTCAGGCAAGGGATATTGTGCAAAGTGACAAAACCTGTGGCCGAAAAAGGTCCTAAATGTTCTCAAGGCTGCAAAAAATTCATTTATGAGAAGATTCCTGAATAGCTCACATGCTGCTTTACTTAGTGCAGAGGTTGGCGACGCGACAAATTTGTGTGATGTTCAGTATATCAACTCAGAATAGTATACTCCAGTTTTTTATGTGAAGAAACATGCTCCCAAGGTCTTATCCATTTTGTTTCCTACAGTTCTCAGATTTGACCTACTTAAGAAACTTAGGCAAGTGTCTGAAATAATCAAGAATAGAATGCAAGAAGCTGAAGAAAGGTGAAGGAAACCTGAGTCTGGATACAGCTCTTACAACAGTTATAAAACTTTGTGTGCCTTGTGTAAACTGAATATCTTGTTACCAGAAATATTTGTGTAAAAAATACATTAAAGAACTTTTTTGCTCTAGTTTCAAACCACAAAATTGGCATATTTAAAAGAGAAGTTTCCCAGTATCAGGAGACAAAGATTGGTCTTTGCTCATTCCAAGTACGTTGTTAACCATCTAAAGAATTACCTAATTTATTTAGTCTGTACTGATTAACTTCATTCTTGATGGAGACAGCTGCTGTCGCATGTGATGACAAATGAGACTCCCTGCTATGCTGCAAAGTTTTCTGACTAAATTGGCTGGTTTCCTACTTGTCTCAATGGCCACAGTGAGCAAGTAAAATAACAGATGAAAGAAAGACCCCAAATAAGTTGGAAAAATATTAACAGATCGTTAAATTTTTCCTTCACCCTTACCAGTTAGCTGAGGGGCTGCACCTAAAATCTGAATTCAAGTTCTCAAGCTGTGTTGATTTGTAAATTGGTGTTTATATATTTTTTGTACTGCATGCTATGACATACATCTATGAACCTACATTGATTAACCGGCTTCTTTTTTCAAAAAATGAGTGTTGTTTCAATTATCCTTTTGAAATGTTATTTGTAACATGCTGTAATTACACCTTGCACATATATTTTGTAGTTTCCCATTGAACTGAGAACCGTGCATTGTGTTCAGAAAAGCCAGTTTGTTGTGTTGGCTGTATTAAGCACACTGTGAAAGCTTGTCCTTTGTGCTCCAAATGTAAATTGGACACAGCTAATTGCATCTACTGCTGGTGATCGCATACAGTGAGTGCAGATTTCTGGAGAGAAATGCGCTTATGCTTCTCCTCAAGCTTACATATAAATGTGAGTCCTCCTTCAGATATGCTTTGCTATTGACAGGGTTAGACTTCATTGCCAGTACTTCTCATGAGAAACAAAAACATTTTGTACTCTACTTGTTGATATGAAACTGGAAATGTTTTTCTTGGTTGGATATAAAATACTTCTCCTGCTTTCTCTGCAAAATCCATGTACTGAAATTTAAAGTGATGAAACTCCATCCTTAAAGTAAAGGTAATACTACACTCTTGTGCTGTTTGTAGACTCAGTCAAGGGAGAGGTACAACACACAACATAAAGTGAGGCTGTAGTTCTGTGGTCAGCAGCTGCAGCTGCTGAGGTGGAGAAGGGGAAGGTTCATAAAAGGATGTGGTGCTGTTATACAGAATCATTTGTGGATGCCATGTGGGTGCAGTCATGGGAAATGTACAGGGTGTAAACTCAGCAGACATCTGGTGATGACAAGCTACCAGGGAGGAATTAATGACTGGCTTCACAGAAGGGGCTGTTTTGGTTAGATGCAGTATCATTGTTACTCTGCCAAAAACAGGAATACTGTGCCCGGTTTTGAGGAAAAGAGAAATGACTAATAGAGTCTTAGAAGAAATAGCCAATTGGCCTTAAAGAAGTAGTTGCTGAGTTTAACCAGTGGATAATACATTGTGGCTTGAAGAAAATACTTGTTGAGAGCAAACCTGCACCACAGTAACAATGAAGTAGCCATGAAACTGTATTAATGCTTAAAACTGTATTAATGCTCCTTAAAATGTTGGTAATCCAGCACAGTGTATGCTGTGGATTCCATCTAAATAAAATCAACAAAAGACAGCTTTAGGACTGAATACTAAAAAAGGAAAACAATTAAAACTTGTTACAAAAGTCCTGTGATGCTGTGTGGTTTTTCTGATGGCTGCGCACTAAGGTTTGTCTTCTCACAGATGTCTGAGGATTGTGAATAGTATTTCCCACAGTAAAAAAGAAACACAGTGCCTAGCAGAAACAGACCTTAAGAAGAAACATCTTGTTATATGGACGATGACAAATCTGCAATATTTGTATCTACTGATACCATTGTTACTTCTTCAGAACTACTGTGTTCCTGCTTCTTAGATACATAACAAATATGAAGGGAAAAAGGCAGAAGAAAGTTTGTTTAAAAGTACATGCTATATAACATCACAGTTCTAGGACCTGTGATTTAAGATAAAAATAGTTCCATAGTAGAAACCACAACAGTCATTGAAAAATAAACTACAATTTCCCTTTTATTACAGAGCCAGCCAGACTCTCATGTACCACTTTGCAGCTTTCATAAGGACTTGACTTAGTGAAACTGAGGTTGGCAAAGACAAGATATTAAGGGCTCCTGCTAAGCATTTGAAGGAGGCAAAAAAAACCCCAACAACCAAAAAACTATAAAGGTGTAAGTATAAAGCAGCTCAGTATAAAGCAACAAAGTGAACAGCCCCATTGAACAAACAAGCAGGAGTGACCTAAAGAATGTTTTTCTGGGACCTCTACCTAGCTTTTCTTCAAAAGGAGATTTCATGCTCAGCTGAATGTTAGAAGCAGATTAACTAGAAACACACTTCACTTTTGCTTATGTATTGCATTTGTTTTTCTCTGTTTATAACAGAATATTAAGTCTATTTTTTGGTAAGCAAAGGCTTCAGCTTTAGCAGCAGGCCACCTCTTCATGTGCTTTTTACATAGTTTAGCAGCTGCAGGTATTTATCTAACTCATAATTGTCTGGTTACAGACAGCACTTGAGATGTTAGAACTGGAGAATTATGACTAGAGCTAAGATATTAGGATTTGCAGTTTGTTTTCAACACTGCTGAATAGCATTCAGGGTGGGTTTCTTTGTTGCTGGTTTTAAAACTTTCTGACATATTTAAGCAGATTTTCTGATGTGCTTTACTTAAGTCTCAATTCTTTTCAGCATATACTTCAGTGTGGTGTTTGTTTTCACAGTACCACAAGCCTGTACCTAGGACAACAAAACAGTCTTAATGTTTATCTTCATTAGGAAACCTCAAAAGAGGGAATGTTTCTGAATACTGTTTTAAAATGCTGAGTATACAAGGGACAACACACATAAAAGGATAAATGAGCATATTTTCATCAGAATGAGATGAGCACATCATCTCATGCAGTAACCTTTGATTTGAATGGAGTTCCATCTGCAAATGGCAATGAAAGTGTCTATATAGAAGTCTGATTGTCTTTGCTTTTGCTAGTGTAAAAAGCATGTCATAAGGGAAAAGTAAGATCATTACAGGGTGTGATGACCAGAAAAATCACATAACTTGAAGGCAGCAAGGTGATGCAGATGAGGCTGTTGAAGAGACAGGTTTCGTTGTCTTCAAATTGGGTCAATTTGCAGAAAGAGTTGCGGCTATTTGCGTGCTATGTTATTTTATATATATATATATAAACTCAGTTGAGTAACAGCAATCAGACAAGAAGGAAAACTACCAAATCAGTGCAAGGTAATGAAATCAACACGTAACTACAATGACATTAAGGACACTGGGACTTCATGCTAAAATTTCAGGAAGTATAAAACAATCTTTAGAGAGTCAAAATTGACTATACAGAAATTAGCATTTGCAATGCATGGTAGTTTGAAGGAAAGGTCTGTCTGCCATTCAGGGTGCAACTGCAGAAGATAATTAGTAAGAAAGTGACACTGTGATAGCAAAATACTTCACTTGAACCAGGTAAGGGAATTGTACATACTCTATTTGCTTTTGTAAACAGAATGAGCACTCAGTATCTTCATCAGGATCAAGTTGGATATAGGGAGAGCTGCCAGTACTGGATTATCAATTGCATAATCCTGAAAGACACGTGAATGCGCTGTCAAAGGGACACATCTGGGGTAGCTTCAAAGGCAACTGACACCAGGGAGCAGCCACTGTGGACTGTCACAAAGGGCTGGCAAAATGTGTAATAGCAGGGGAATAAATGCTCTCACTTTAGCATGGAGTGATTTTGGAAGGATCAGGCAGAGGACTCGGATGTAAAAGTATGGATACCAAGGTATTATCCATGACAGTGGCATCTTGGCTCTTTTTCGGCATTAAGCAATGACAATACCACATTCATGGGTTGGTGACAACGTCTTCAATGTGAGAGTATAGGACAAATTATGCTATTTTGCAGTACTGGTCACTATTTGTGGCAGTGCTCATTAATAAAGCAATAAGAAGAGTGCCTTGCATTAATTGTCGATGGTATGGCTCCAGCAAATACATCAAACTTATCTTCTTCCACTTGCTATACTCATTTCCCTTAGAACATAAAATAAAGTTCAAGGTTTGCGCTTGAGCCCAGCCTATCCAATTGCCTGAAGCACTGTCATAATAGTAATGTTCAGCAACTTCATTCCTGTACAATGGATATTCATAGAAGTAGCTCTATAAGAACATTCTTAAACACCAGACTTGCAATGAACTCTCTTACAAACCAAAGGCCTACTAGAAACCTGCTTTTCTACATTAAGACCTTGTCTTCACTGAAATAATAATGTCCAATGGAACTAGATCAAGCTATCAAACATGCTTTTCCCTTCAGGAATAAGGTGGAGGGAGAAATACATGATAGTAGAAGCTCATCACAGTGTGCACTACTCAGGAAGGTGCCCACTGCTCCATGGGGCTGTGTTTGACTCTAGAACTGGACTGAGGTAAACGCCCATGTCTGTGCCAGACAATTCAACAGGAACGTTATCTGCACCAAAGCAGGGAGCATAAAGTCAATCACTGCATAGAAACTAAAAATCAAAACAGTATGAAAGGGAAAATGGATGGTAGCGTTGCAATTCTGACTGCAGTGCAGGGCAAAAAAAAAGAGATACCTCGGGCAACAGCACAAAAATGGGATATGCTCTGTGCTGCTACTTTCCCTATTCACAACAGTGTGGCCTACTTGTAATGCTGATCCAAGGGTGGCAGCCACACAGCTTGCGGGCCGTTTTCCTGTCGATTAACCTTGTACATAGGTGAACTCAGGCACTGCTCAGAAAGCTCCTCAGCAAAAGCCCAAACACTCTCCTCACCTCATCAGCTGTGCCTTGCCTCTTAACGGCTGCGGCCTGAGGAGGGCTGAAGGGCGGATTTAAACACGCAGAGAAAGCGAATGAGCGACCGCCTCGCACTACCTTCTGAGGGCCGCGGAGAGGAGCGGCTCGGCCACACGCGCCAGCGACACGCCTCCGCAGCAGGAGGGCGAGGGCATGGGCATGAGCACAGCACGGCACGGCCCGCCCCGCCGCCATTGCCTAAGCGGCGAGAAGGAGGAGAAGGAGGAGGACTCCTCCTCTCTTGTGTGGGTGCTGCAGGACATCCCCTTCCGCCGGCGCGACGCATGCGTGTTAGGAGAGGGAGTGTAAGTCTCCATTTTGTGTTACTTTCCGCCCTCCCTTTGTTTCACGCTTTCCTTTGAGGAGGCGGAGGCGGTTGCGGAGCTGAGCAGAGCAGAGCAGAGTGGGGCGGGACGTGGCGGGGCCCGCTTCCATCTGTCTTGCCTCCCTCGGCTGCCGCGTTCTTCTGCATGGTGCTGGCGCCGCCTCGCCGTGCCTTTCCTCCTGGTGTTCTTCCGGGCTGGGTGGTGAAAAGCTGTTCGACGCTGATTTGCGTGTTTAATTCATTGGGATCGCTTGGCCATCTCCCTTCGCTTGGGCTTGCGTGTCACTGTGCGGGAAGCGGCACGCTGCGTATCAGCGGTGGTGTTTTTCCGTCTCCTCGCGCAGCGTTACCTTGCACCCCTCGGTGATGCACGGGAAAGGTGGGGAGCCCGCTTTCCGCGCAGAGAGGTGGTGCGTTAAAGCAAATCAGTTTCACACTCCTGCCCTAGCAAAACGAAAGCAGCCATTGCACTGACCGGTCTGTGTTAGGATCACAGAGACTCCGGCCGATCTCTTGAATTGAAATCTGCATATAAGGTAGTAACACTTAAAATCACTCTAGGCGCTTTGCACACTTTGTCCAAGTAATCAATTTGGTGCCCTTATTTCATAAAGGATTTTAGCTGGACCTGGGTAGACTGGAGGACAATCCCCATGCACGTGTAGTTGCATTTTTCTAACGATAGTGTGTGTCCGAGGAGCAGATTAATTTTGTAGATTCGTAGTAAGTCACTTAAGAAATTAGTAAAATCAAGATGGAGAATAGAAAAGTCATGTTATTGTTTCTAGGCTAGAACTGAAAATGGGAGCTCGGGTGTTCAGGTGAAAGCTTTTTGAGATTAAAAGCAGCTGAGGGCTTCACATTACTTTGGTCTGGTTTAATGCAATTAAAAGTTAAAGCATTCTTAAGAAGAGGGAAATGCAAAGTTCAGTTCAAACAATAATTGCACAGAACACGTAATCTGTAAGCAGTTTTCTGAGTTTCAGTGTTGATGATTCAAATAAGACATTCCAGAGCATATGCTAAGATCTTGATTGCTTAATTTTAAATTGAATCCCTGCAATGTCTAATGGAAAAATGGCATTAAATACTTTGCCTTTTTCCTCAGGCCAAGGTATCTCTTATCTCCAATAGATCATAGGCCCCCTTATTTCATAAACCCGCTTTCATACTTCCTTTCAAATGCATTTTTAGATACTCTGAGTAGTATTAAATCTTTGAATGACAGCAGAGGAACTGCTCTGTCTTTAAAAGTTACATTCAGTGTGCTGAAAAGAAATCTTGCACACGCGCTGTTTTTTCTGGTTTGCATAGTACAGTGTGTGCTGCTGAAAGCTTAATTCGGTTCACTTGTCAGTTCTGCCACTTAAGATGAAAGCTGTAGCTGTATTTCTTACAGCTTGTGCATGTTTTTTTCATTGTTAAGATGTTTGGCAGAAACATTGCTAGTTTCAGTCAATGTGAGCATTTCTGTTTCTCTAATTAAATCTCTTCAAAATATGCTGTTTATAATAATGCTAATTTAATTGGTATTACAGACTTGAGAGAATTTAGAAGAATTAAGGCAGCAGTATGTAAAAGCTATGGAGTCTACTTGGTTTTATTCGGTGTTTTAGTTGAGTCCCATTTTTTTTCCTTGATGTTTGTGTTCAGTGTGTTATAATTTTGTCTTAATTGTGGTTTATGTCTCAGTCTCCGGTGCAATGAGAAGGTTTCGTTAAACTGAGGCTGTAGTAATAGTAAAATATTTTGGTCTGTCAGCTTTTGAGTTGTAGGTTTTTAGTTTCCATTGACTTTACTAATAAGTTAATATTTTTACATGTTGGGGCAATAGGAAGATACAGATGTGATACTGGAAACAAAGGCTTGGGTCAACTCATACAACTGAGTGTTGAGCATGGGATTACCCACTTGCCTTTCATATTCTAACTTTGTATGTACTTCATAGGGTTTGCCTTCTTATAGTTAGTGTGTAATCCTCTCATATTTGTTTTGTCATCTGTCACAGGAATCCTTTTGTGAATTTGCAGTAAATAGAATTAATTTTATACAGGTAATTTTTTCTTCTTCAGTGTCTGCAGCTTTGTCTTTTATGTTTATTTATATAAGTTCATGTATTTATAACTGTCCATTTCAGCAAAAGGTAAAAATGTTGCTGATTTTCAACCTTGTCAACTGATTTGTGAGTAGGATGTAGTTAATGTGTTTATAAACAGCTTCAGGCAAGTAGTAGTGTTTATTACAAAGGCCCAAATCTTCATCTTTGAAGTCTGCAAGAAAATGGATGTCGACTTCTGTAGCTCAAGTTCTAATACTAGAATGATTTGAAATTCAAATTGGTGGTGTATAGGCAGTGCTTTATTTTTGTGCATTGAGATTATCTGGTTTTAAGTGGAATTTGGGTTGATCAGTATCATCCATATTTTCTCCTTTTTTTCTTTCTAATAATAGCTTAAATGTCTTGTTTGCCTTCCTGTGGTTTCTTTGTACTTATATTTCAATTATCCTTCCAGAGCTAAATATTTTTGTCACTCTGTTTCCATAATCTGTAGGGGAAGACGGATGCTTTAAAGAAGGTCTTCATAAATTGTGTTCATTCTTCTTGTCTTTCTCTGCTACACCAGTAATTTATCAAATAACTGTCAGACATGTTTGGCACAATGTATTCTTTATGCATCCTTTTAGTTTATAACTCATGTTTTCTGAGTGCAATGTTAAAATGTGTGTGTAATTGGATTTTTCCTTTTTTTATTAAAGTAAGGTCTAACCAGTTCTGGATTTTGTTTATTTGGTGATAAAATGCCTTCTGGCTTCCTTTGGGTGGTTGAATCTGCGTGAGGGAAATATGATTGTCCCTGAAGCTACAGGGTAATTCTGACTATTATGATGAATACCCAATGATAGTACCTGAAGCCCTTCACTTCTGAGTGTTTTTAAGTCAAGTTATCTTGTTGCATAATATCATGCACACAAAGTGACAATAAAATAGGGTTATGTGAAAAGAGGCTTCATAATTTTCAGCATTAAGATTTACTAATAAAAATGAAACTTCTTTTTGTTGAACTTGATTTCCATGTGTTTGGTTGTATCTGTGAGCTGGATCTAGTACTATTTCTGACTAACCCATCACTTCCTATGTTGATATGGTCTTATTGGTGAGTGTGCAGTTAAAATTTGCTTGAAATCTCAAAAGCCAGCGACTCACCTGTTGAAAGAGTTTGTGCAGCAGTCCTTGATTAAGCTTAATCCCCCCCTCCCCTTGCTTAAAATTCAAGACAGTGTTACTTGTATTCTTTCCAGGAACAGATTGAAGAGTTCTGGTTAAAAAGAGCACTGCTTAATGAGTGCTTAGATTGTGAGAAGGAATCCCATACTATAAACAGTCCCAAAATGGGGGTTCAGCAGCGTGTGATCCCTCAGGGAGATGTATCAGAGTGGGAGGACTGAGATTGCCTTCAGAGCAAGGTACATGGATAGGTTTCGGGAGTTACAGAGTAAAAAGAGAATGGGTTTGAGTGTGCTGACTTTGTTATCATGAAAATACCATCCACCCCAAAAAGCCGATGTTGTTGACATGAGAAATCCTGTGGCTAGATAGCACAATGTATTGGAGGTTGATTTTTCTATTTTTCTTGTTTTCTTTTGACTTCAGGTGAACATTGACTGCAGGTTAAAACTGCAAATTTCATGAGTACTTTCACGGATATGCAGTTTTACTTACATTGTTCTCCACTGTTGTGATATTCCATCAGAAGTTGTTATCCTTGTGCTGAATTTCAAGGATTGGGACAGTAATCAGATTGTTAGCTACATTTTAATAGAATTATTTTGTATTCTCGGCCAGAGAATTTGCTTTGATCGGCAAATAGAACGTTAAGGAATCATCCTTAATTCTTACTCTGGTTAAACTGTAGCTTGCGGTGGTGTTGAAGAGGAGCTTGATCAGCATAGCAATTACTCAAATACTGGAAAACCAGTGTTCTCGAAACACGTCTTGCAATAATCAGGTTGTTGTAATTGTGGGCAGTATGTTACTGACGTTTCTAAGGAAATGCTTTGTTGACCAGACTCCTTTTAAATGCAATATTTAGAAATTTCTTTTTCCTCTTGTCTTATTTCTTGTATATGGAGTGGTGTTACAGACCAAGTAGAGTTTGAAAAAGCAAGTTTTCATAATGAACAGACCAAGTAGCTAACACTGCTTTTGAATTTCATTCTCCTTTGTTGTGGTTTCTTTGTTCAAGTCAGCTGCTGTAGTGGACTTTCCTGCTCCTCTTTGCTTTTCCATATCTTTCAAGATGGCTTCTGCCAGTTACTCTGTTTTAGCTGTTAATCTGTTAATAAAAATAATATAATGATTCACTGAACTAATAAGGTGTACGGTATTTCATAGTGGGCTTGAGTTTGGAAATAGCTCTTAAATAGCATTCATGTGTTACTATTTTCCTAAGGGATCACTACAGCTCTGGATTTTTTTGTTTTCTGCTCTCAGTATTTTTTTCTTTTTGATGCTGTTCCTGATGCTTACCACTTCCTTGTATTTTGCTCGTATATAAAATTAATGAATTTTTTTTTTTTTTTAGGTACTCGTGATCTGTTGCGTCTCAGGGAATCAAACCCAGTAGTTTCCTTATATGCTTATTTAATATACAGTAGCCGAGCAAGCAAGCTGACAGTCTTTAGATCTTGATGAGGGAGGACTTTGAAATTGCACTTGCAGAGAAATGTTCATCTCTGTTTTATTTCTTGTGCTGGGACATCTCCTAATGATTTCAGGCTTTTGGTTTCTTTTTAGTGCATGTTGAGTTATTAAATATTTAAGAATTATATGGTTGTGATGAATACTATTTTAGAATAGCAGAATTGTATTCATTGTGGAGAAGTTTTCAGGTCAAATTTGTCTTTAAAGTACTCAATTTCATAAGGAGATGAGGGAAGATCAGAAGGGAGCTTACCTACATCTAAGGTTTACAAGTCTCTTCAGTCATATTTTTTGATTAGGCAGATGTTTTGCTGAGGAAAGTGTGTAGTTTTGGCTAAAATGTGATTAGATTCAAGTATCTTTGAAAAAAGAAAAGACAGACAAGCATGAATTGAATGAAGAGCTAGTAGTCCGCATAATATTTCAATAGAAAAAGTTGCAGCTGTGGACTTCGGCCTTACTTCAGTGTTGTTAATGTTTCTTGAAATCCTCATTGTCAAAATATTGTTCTGGTCGCCTGTTGCTGCATAGAATCATAGAATAGTCGTGTTTGGAAAGGACCTTAAGATCATCCAGCTCCAACCCCCGTGCCGTGGGCAGGGTCACCTCAAACTAAACCATGTCATGCAAGGCTTTGTTTAACCTGGCCTTTAACACTGCCAGTGATGGAGCATTCACAACTTCCCTGGGCAACCCAGTCCAGTGCCTCACCACCCCTACAGTAAAGAACTTCCTCCTTGTATCCAGTCTAAACTTCTCATGTTTAAGTTTGAACCCATTACCCCTTGTCCTCTCACTACAGTCCCTAATGAACAGTTCCTCCCCAGCTTCCCTATAGGCCCCCTTCACATACTGTAAGGCTGCTATGAGGTCTCCACGTAGCCTTCTCTTCTCCAGGCTGAACAGCCCCAACTTTCTCATCCTATCTTCATATGGGATGTGCTCCAGTCCCCTGATCATCCTTGTGGCATGTTATCAACTGGTATGTTTGGTTCAGTTATCTTGTGTGAGAGTAGTCATTTGGCTGTGACAAAATTTGCCTATTACTATTTTTATAGTAGGTAGTATAAAATATTTATATTTATTAAATAAATTATAATCGATATGTTTATTCTAAATTGTCCCACTAAGTACAGAGTTGGAAAAGGAAAATATGCCTGGCAGTTGGACTGTAGCAATTAGACTCTTCAGTATGGGATGGTAAGTAGTCTCTGTCATAACAGAAATCAGGATTAGTTTTTGCAGTTCATATGTAAGAGGATAGTAGGTGCAGGATTTTAAACAGGAAGGATTGAGCAGTGGTTGGATGTTCATGCAACAGTGCAAAGAATTGTCCTGTGATTTTCATTTTGAACTTGGGATACAATTTGCGGTACTCTGATGTTAGATCACACAGTACCTTCTAATATAGACTTTTTTATGGGAGTAGTCAAATGAAGAGCTTTTTTGTGAATGATAAGAAAATGTTGCTGAGACTGTGGTTACCAGACCAAATGTGTTGCTGCTGTGGTAGTAGCATCCTGAAGGATAAAGCCATACAGGCAATCAAAGTGACTGTCAGTTTCAAAGCTGTGCTAGCATGGATTGTGTCCATGCAGAAACCCCTGCAGAAATGTTCAAAGGTAGGCAAGATAGCTCGGTACTGGAAGTGAATTACGCTTTTGTGAGAAAAATATAAGAGTTTTTGTTATGAGCAAGCTGTAGGCAGAATGGAAAGACAGAAAGCGTGGGGTTCCAGGGTGTGAGCCCCATCCAAGGGAATTTGCTGTCGGTGATAGGAACATCTGTATGCAGATAAGGAGTTTATGTGACTGCAAGGTGATAGGAACATTTGTATATAGATAAGGAGTTTTTATGTAACTGCAAGGCTTGAACGCATGTACCAGAAGCAAAGTTCAGAAGTTCATTCATGAGGAAGACTTGGAGCCTTCTTCCCCATGACTACCAGAGGCCCTCTGAGAGCTATCAGAGGGGAGGGGTTTGGGTTTTTGGGAAATGTATATAATTTCTCAGAGGAAGACTGGCATAGTCAGGGAGCAGAACCTGGGAAGGTATATAAACTGTAAGTATCTGTTGAGTGCCCATTTGTATGTGGATAATGCACCCAGCAGGCTGCTGTTAAAGGCTCTTTGCTTCATAATATCTGTCTGTAAAATTTTGACTGCTGCGAAGGTTTCCCACACTTGTAGTTGTTAGACTTCTTGCCATGTGGATGTAAGAAATACTGAGCTGGTGCTTGAGTCTGGGTACAGTGGTCTGTCTAGAGATACTTGTGTAACTGTTGAAGTGAGAAATTCAGTTTCCCAACTGCATGCTGACTGTGTAAGCACTACTAATTTATTTTAAGGACACAGTCTCACAAGATTCAACCACTACAAAAAGTAGAATTTACTAATAGAAGCTTTCAGTCATTGTTTTGGTTTTTTTTGGGGTTTTTTTTTGGTTTTTTTTTGTTTTTTTTTTTATTATTATTTTTAATAGCATAACCAGAACAGAGAAATCCAGATCAAGCAACCCATCTCAGCTGCTGGTTACTTTCCCATGTATTTGTTATCCTTGTAAAGCTGGTTTTGGTTCATACGGTGAGTTAGACTAATGGAGATGTCTGAGCAAATTGACTATACAAAATCAGGTTGTTTTCAACCTTGATAAATTGCAAGTATTCACTGTTCCAATTCATTGTACAGCCTACAGACAGTTGCTCCCACAAGCTTATGCAGGATGTGGAGAGAGAAGTGGGAGTTGCTTTTCACGGAAGAGTCGCTAGCCTTACTGTACAGGACATAGTGCTTGAAAACATTGGTATCTGAGAGTGTACTACTGCTCTGAATCTGCTTCAGAGGATGAGTCAAAGTGCTGCTGTATCAGTGTCTTGTCCCAGCTGAAGTGGAAAGGATCAATTCCTAATCAGCCTTTTCAACACTAGCTGTGTTGGCACAAATGCTCCCATAAATTCAACAGGTTTGTTTTAATCAGTGAGTACAAGCCAAGGTGCACTAGATGATCATTCGTCTATTTTTAGATTTATTTGTTGAAAGGTGGCTGCTGCTTCTTACTGTTAATCATAGAATCATAGAATAGTTAGGGTTGGAAAGGACCTTAAGATCATCTAGTTCCAACCCCTGCCATGAGCAGGGACATCTCCCACTAAACCGTGCCACCCAAGCCTATGTCCAACCCAGTCTTGAAGACTGCCAGGGTTGGAGCATACACAACTTCCCTGGGCAGCCCATTCTAGTGCCTCACCACCCTTACACTAAAAAATTTCTTCTTCATATCCAGTCTAAACTCCCCCTGTTTAAGTTTGAACCCATTATCCTGTGTCCTCTCACTACAGTCCCTAATGAAGAGTCCCTCCTCAGCATCCTTATAGGCCCCCTTCAGATACTGGAAGGCTGCTATGAG
>JAOEHY010051590.1:18742-37007 GCA_025447955.1 Psilopsiagon aurifrons
ACACTGATCCCTGAGGGACACCACTTGTTACTGGTCTCCAGCTGGACATTGAGCCATTGACCACAACTCTTTGCATGTGGCCATCCAGCCAGTTCTTTATCCACTGAGTGGTCCACCTATTAAATTGATGTCTCTCCAACTTAGAGACAAGGATGTCATTAATGATAGTGGAATGCTTTGGTCAATTTTAGAGATAAGCTGAATGCTGTTATTTCTTTGCTGATGCTGCTTGCAGAGTTTGAGCCGTATAGGCACTGCATCAAACTGGGTTTATTCAGTATTAGCATGAAAATGGGATGTGGCCATGTTGCAGTGGATCAGCAGCTGAGTTGCATTACTGTGTACTGAAGTACTGCCATAAACAATAGTACACTAAAGTTCAGTTCAAATTCATTTTATTAGTGTGTATTAGCAACAGGTTGAACAAGTTCTTCATTGGCCTCCACTGTTAGTGGATCAACGGTTTTTCTTGGATACGCTGTCTGAATAATTTTTCCCTATATACCTATATAGCAGTCAGCACAAGTATATATATTAAATTAAAAAGATAAATAATTGAAATTAACACTTCCTTAAAGCATTCTGCTTGAGATACATGTGACAAATACTTGATATTCCTAGGAGAAATTTCTTACTTTAAACTTTGCTGACAGTTCAGGAGAACTTTCTATGAAGTTGAGTGAAGCCTCCAGTGATGTCTTGTCTCTGCCCTGGTTTAAAATGGGCTTTGCAACTTAACAGATGGTGCTGTTCTTGTTGTTTCCCATTGAAAACCATGACACATGTAATTGCCAGTTCTGCTTTTTAAGGAGGTTGGGGAAAAATCATGGAAGCTGTAGTTGAAAGAAGAGAAAAGCAACTTTAACGAATGGTCAGGTCAGGGCTGGGGTTTCTCCAGTCTAAATTTTGATAAATGAGAACAATAAACCCTTGAAAAATGAAGAGCAGGTTTTGACTGAATGAGCTTTTCCTGAAAGTGCAGTGCAACAGAGCATTGTGTCTCTACATCTTTTTATAGAGGCATTCTTTTTCCTTTAATGATGTGATCAAGCTATAATCCCTTCTCCTGGACTGAGGAGTGTTCCATATGAGTTTTCTGAAGTGGAAGCTGTAGTAATTAGTGGTACATGTAGGCTTCCTTCTACCCCTAACAAAACAAAACTGGAATTTACCTTACAGCAGTGATAACTTCTCTTTCGTATTAATAACTTGTAATGAAATAACAGTCATAAGTTACTTCAGTATTTACTTAAAACTTTTCAGCTCATTCTAAATGATTTTCGGTGTCTGGCAATCCGGTCTGAATCAAGTTTGAATTTCTCTACTGTTCATTTCCAAGTGCTAGGCCCTGTATGACTGTCTGCAAGATCAGAATGCTTCAGTTGTCACCCTGTCTCTCTACAAAGTGATCAGCTCTCTGCTGATCCATCCTGATAAGCTGAATAAGTTTAACTTAATAGGAAAAGATGAGGCTATCAGATGGCTGTGGCAAAAGACAACTCTAGGATAAACTCTCCTGTGAGTAAAGGAGAGAAAGACCAAAATAGTCTGGCAGAAGAAGAATGTGGCTGTTGCCATAATGTAAAAGGGTTGGCTGGCCTACATGAAATCCGTATGATGAATCAGTGACATGGAAATGGTGGATTGCTGTTTGGGAAAACTGTCAAGTTCATGATTCTACTTTAACATGTGTTAGCTGTCAGCAGTGCTTATTTTCAAATGATTTATAAACTCTGTTCTGTTGCTTATTGTCTCAGAAGCTGTGTCAAATGTTACGATATTTACTCTTGATGATTTGAGTGTAGATAAGGTGACCAAATTCTGACTCTAGAAACACATTTATCTCACCTTGCTGCTGATACATAGTACAAGGTGAGTGGTTGTTCTACAGAGAAGCAGCCAATGTGTGAAATTGATTTGTGAGCTGTGTATAGTTACACATTTATGAGGATATGACTATGTACTTCATAATTCCTTTCTGGCTATTCCGAGTGGTTTGTTAAACTGAACATCCCCCTGTAAATGCCAGGAAATTAAGCTTTAAAACAAACTAGGCTAGAAGTGATTTGACCTAGTGCTGTTAAAGTGCTTTACTTGACAAAACAGTGTTATCCTGTTGCATCCCTCAAATAGTTTAGGGTAAATAACTAAATTAACAAGGATCTGTTCTGCTCAGCCAAACTTCAGCAGTTTAGAAGACTCTTTAGTAGTTGCATTTTATTCTCATGCAGATTTTTACTTGTCCAGAATCCCATTGTCACTCTCAGTGTGGAAGGTCTAATCTGATGGAGGTTCTCAATTTAAACAGGGCTTTTAGCTCTGCCTGTTAATTCTCATTTCCTCAGGCACATGTTGTTGCAGTAAAGTGGTTTGTAGCTTGTACAAAGTATGGAGTTTCTTTGTATTGTTGGTTTTTTGTTAGCTTGTTTTTTTGTTTTTTTTTTTTTTCCTAGGTAATTCAAGCAATGGTCAGCTTTGCTGGCAACATCTGTTCTTCTAGAAAGGAAGATATTGTCAGCTGTTTTCAGCTAAGGCGAATTTGTATATAGTTCTGGTAACTTCTATTCCTTGTAACTAGAGATTGTCACTAGTCAGCAGTGCCTGTCATGTTAGTTAAGCCTGAAGTCTTGATCTTATTTTGCTCATTATGTCTGAAAATACAAGGCAGCATAACTGAGAGGCTGACTGTATGAGTGGTGATCGAGGAGGCAACTACTGGCCACTCCTGCAAAGCCCAATTTTTAAAATGTTTGTGTAACTTAACATTTTTAGGTGTCAGCTCTGCTTGACTGTCAGAAACTTCTGCAACTGACAGAAAGGGCTTTTCTCTGTACTGCTAAATTGTGCAGCTTTAGCTGGATCCTGTGGGAATAGAATTTCACAGCAGTCTTTCCTGAGTGTGAGACTTGCAGGGCTATTGGCTATTTAGAAAAAAAAAAATTGAAGATGCTTTTATTTTGATAAAATGTTGATGTTTTTTCTTCCTTAAGCATTTCTGTCATCTTTGTGTGTTCCTACATGGAAACTGCGACAGACCAGCATTGTGCAAATCTGATTAAAATCATCTGTGCTGCTTCAAAGGTCAGGTGCACTCAGTGAATTTGCTTTCAAATTATTTTGTTTATTCTGTATGTATGCAACTTGAGCTCTATAAAGGTCAGGAGAGGAGATTCATTTTGGAATTTGAAGAAGCTGGATTTTTCCTGCTGGTAGCCCCTGTTAGTTTCTTTTGAACTAATAAAAATTGGTTTCCTTTGTTATTTATTTCCTGTCAGTTTTATTTCTCTTGTGAAGCTCATTTGTAACTATATGAGGTCCATTTGAAAATAAAATGGTATTAGTAATGCATTTTTTTTTTTATTTTAAAAAGTAAGTACTGTTTGCACAAATTAAGCAGTAGCCTTGGCTTTGGTTTCTTGACTTAATTTATGTGACAGACTAACATTTTCCTAGCTAGAATAATGTATTTAAATGATTCACAGTATTTGGCTGTCTTTTGCCACAAATGGTTTTATAAAATAGGAGTGGTGGTGTAATCCCTTGGGATTTTTAAGTCCTTTTAATGTTCAGGTTGAACATTGAGCCACAGAAGGATTTGTGTGTCAGTGAAGCATAACTAATTGCAGTTTTCAGTCACAGAACCAATGACAATGAGTAAGGAAGTGGGCTGCTGTTAAATATGAAAGAGACTGCATCTGTAAGGTGCCTTTTTGCTCCTGAAAAGGGCTGTTGCATAAGTTCCCCTGACATTGTAGTAAGAAATATTTTTGTTGACAGATTTAAAAAACTAATAATAATAAAGAGTTTTTTTTTTTTTTTTTTTTTTTTTTTTTTTAGAACAGATGATATTTCACTTAAACCTGAGTACCTTTCTCAAAGCTTCCATTCACTTGGGAGGTCTTGAGCTGTTAAACCAAATGAGATCTTTCTGACAAAACTGTTCTGATACTCTTCTCTGACTTCAAGAGTTGAAATCTGAATGAGGCAGAACATGCTTATTGACCGAACATAACAAAACTGGTTTAGTGCACATTTTTTGGAAAGTCTGGACATATTTTGCAGTTATGTGAAAGGCTACAAAATTGTTGAGTCTCTTTTCGTGGGTAGAAGGATGTAAATCTCACCTAGGAAATTGAGGCTGTTTCAGTAGTAACAGATGTCTGTAGAGTACCAGTCTTCCTTGCCGAAGATTAATCTAGTGTATGTTTAGTCTGGGGTTGCTTCAGTTTGTCTGGATGTAACCAAACTTGGATGTTAGTAACAGATTGGTCATGTAGGTTTCGTCTTAGTTGAAACAATTATTTTAGTAAATTGGGTATTTGGCTGTGTTGGTTGACTCTTAATTTTATGTGATGAGTAGCTGACAGCTGGGTTTATGGCTTTGAAAGACAAGTGTGGTGAGGACTGGATTGGTCGTGTGGCTGCTTGTGGGAGTTTTGCCAAGATACTGCTACTGCTTTGAGTCCCTTATTTTTCTTGCCTGCTTCTTACTAATTAGTATAATTTGTAAACTTCCCTCCACTGATTCATTATTGTTAGTAGCAGGCATTGTCATTTCACTTTACCTAAGTGTTTTCAGTGAGATATTTCTGTGTTGGCTTTTCCTTGTTGTTTGAATCCTAGTCCATTAAATAGCTCTAGTGTTTTATACCTGTTGTGAGATGCAGCCTTCCTAGCACTGCAGCTGAAACATAAAAACTTGTGATGTTTAAGATATTTGAAATATGCCTTAAAATGCAGTTGTGCTATACCACAAGATACATGAAACAGTTGAGCATATTTGGTTTACTTAGAACAATTCCCATTACAGTTTTATCCTGTTGTTCACTTTCCTAGCTATCAGGAGGAAAAGTCCCTTCTAGTATAGTGACACTAATACTTTTCGTGTCATGTGAATTCCGGGTGCCTTCTTTATTAAAGACTTTTATTTTTTTTATATAGCTGGGATAAATTCTCCTTGTGATGTATGTTCTAATGGTGCATCTCCAAGCAGTGAGTTTAAGTATCAGAATTAAATACTCAGTATCAGTATCTAAATGTAGACTTAAATTAATTCAGGTGCAGAGAGGAATTGTAAGGGAGAAAAGGCAGAGAGAGGAAATATTGATCTTCAGAGGAAGATTAATAATACTTAACTTGTGAGAGTAATATATAAGTCCTGATGTTGCACATAATCAGAATTAGAAATGGATGATTATCCACAGCATCTGGCTTGTACTAATACTTTGGAAACTACTTAAAGCTTCTAAAATTGCTTCCTTATTGTTCTCAGAATTGTAATGTAGGACTTAATTCATATTCATATCTGTAGCTTTACAGATACCAGTCAAGATCTTGTAAGCTTTGCTATACATAAAAACCTCTATTGAAATGTTTGGTATTGGTGGGTTCTAGTGCTATTAGTTACTAAACAACCTGTGAGATGTGTTGGGGGTCCTTGAATTAAGTCTTCTTTGGCCTTTTTTGCTATTTAATACTGAGGTGAGAGCAACAACTTTATGTATAGCAATTTGGTGTATGGGTGTGTAGGCAAATGTTCTGTTCTCTGGTTGCTGTAGTGGGCACCTTGCAATGATGGTCTTTCCTGCTTTTGCACATTTATTGTAGTGTCATTAGGAATCTTGTAATGGATGTTTCTCTTGTGGTATAAGAGTTGATTCCTAGATGGAATGCTCTAATGGATGGTTTCAAATTGGTGTTAATTAATCCCCATAGTAAAAAGAATTATTTGATCTTTAAGTTGGAAATACCAGTGAAAGCCCAGAATGTGAGAGTTATAATAGACACAGAAGTCACCTGGTTTAGTAAGAGCAATTGAGGTTCAACCCAGATGCCAGAGAAGCACATGAGAACGTGTGGCATTGACTTGATCAGCGTTGAGGTTTGTAAACTTCTTTAACCAAAATGCTCATCAGCAGAAGACCTCTTGGTGTTGCTTGTAGAACTGAGAGTTACTGGAGCTGACTTCATAGGTACTTACTTCTGACGTAGCAGTATTTCTCATAAAGTTACTGCATAGTTTAATTACCTTTGTGTGGTAGGATAGGATTGCGTTGCCTAAGTTACTTCTAGTGTTAATCAGTGTTTTGAATTGGGAAATGGCAAAAGTCTTTAGTGTAGAAGAAGCCTTAGTGAACAGTAGATGCTTATCCTGAAACTGTTAGCATGTTCTGATGGGTTGGCTCAGCTTGGAAGCCTACCTTGGTTCCCCTTGATGCTTCTGACTGATGCAGTGGATGTGCTGCAGGTATGTTTTGTGGCATATACTAGTATACTTTTACTGTCAACTTCTTGTGGATGTGTACTGCAAACAATGGAAGCTAAACAAGAAAACTAATGCTTTCTTACATGTAAAGAAGGCAAGTGACAAGGTGTTCATACATGCTGTTGTGTGTGCACCTGAGAGGTAGAATATCAGTGGCTGGTGGTGTCTTCTGACAACAACAGTGGTGCTTTTGTGCATATAAATTTGTGAAGCTGCAGTGTTGTGGCTGTGGTTTTATTGCTTCAGAGATGCTCCATCATAAACATAAATAATATATGTAAACCATTAAGTAAATGATGCTGAGTATGAGCATTATTCATTTTGTCCGTATATATTATGTGTTTATGCTGTTTTCCATTTTAAGGTTCTGTGCCCATAATTGAATTAAGTTACACATTTGTCGAGTTCCGCTTTGTTTTGGATTATGTAGCCTATGTCTTCAGGAAGTTTGAGGAAGCAGCTAGAGAATACAAAGCATAAAGCATTGTTAGTATAGATGAACTTAAATGAGGAAAAAATCTGATAACATTATTTAAATAGCTACCCATAAATATGTAAGATTCTCATTAGTCCAACATCAGAAGACTAATGAATATTAATAAATGAGATCAAAGACAAACAGAAATCAAAGCATGTAAACAACAGTTATTTTTAAGAATTATGTAAGTGTAACTGCACAAAAATACAAATCTGAACAGCTTCATGGGAAGTTCTTTTGGAAATATTTTTTTCTTGCAAATCTTTATGTTGAACCAGAAAGGCTATTACATAATGCAAACAAACCAGAAATTATATGTATCAAAACCTCAAATATGCAGTGTTTTGAATCCAGTGTATTGAAATAACTATAAATTCAATTGTGGAATCTAATGGGCTGGGGGTTAGAACGTGGCCACTGCCCATGGTTTGAGCTGGACTCTGTCAACGCAAATTGGTAAATATAGAGAAGGAAATTACTTCTGGATGTCTCAGGCTTCTGCTGCTTCCTTCTACAGTTTTGGTGCTTTTGGACAGAAGTTACCTGTGCTGAAACATGCAAAGTGCAATTCTGTTGAAGAAAATAACTTCATATGTTATGAATACAGATTCTTATGATTGAATGTCAGAGTAAGATCAGAACTGGCTTCATCCTAATACCTGCTTTTCCAGGTGTTATCTGGATCCACCCTGTAGCATGATCTGTGTATCACAGTTACTTAAACTGAACTGCGCATGTTAGTTGTATTGTGTGGAGTGTTTCATCATCGCTGTGTAGTGCAAGGGAATTTTCCAATATTTAAGGAAATAATTGCAGTAGATTAAGTATTACTTTTCAGTTCTCTTGAAGAACTGAATCACTCAAATAGTAATTCTATTCCACTAAAATAATTTCTGTGTGAGATGATGATTTAAACCAAGTAACATGTTTAGGCATAAGTCAGGGTACCTTTTAATTTTTATTTCTGCAGTCAAAAAAATTTGTATGATCTTTTTTCTTTAAAATTCTGTTAGGTTTTTAATCCATTTAATCCATGAAGGTCACAGTGGAAATATTACTCCAAAGGCACAGATCCCCTGGTGCAACACAGAAGAGTTCTGTGGGCAACAGGGATGTTATTTGGCAGTTTGTGATTCCTGTGAACTTTAATGGCAATGTAGGGCTCGCAAGAGGGTTCTTCAAGTACTGTCAAAGTAACAGTTTAATTTTAAACCTTGATATAAAGCTAATGGTACCTAACAGCTTTTAGTGTCATTGAATACATTTCCTCTAGTAGAAAGAAGGGTTGACATTCTGTTTTAAAGTGACCGTATATTTGACCCAGTTCTGCGACTGTGGTGTCATCGCAGTTGTGTCTTGCTGCTGTAAACTCTTGGAGGCTGACAAGCAGAGCAAGTTGCTTTAGCTCACAGCTCATCTGTCACACTGAACAGCTTGCAGATTTCTATTATCTGAATGAAATGTGGAGAGAGTACTTCTCTCCTTTCGCTGCCTATCAACAGTCAGCAACCTGCTTATACCCCTGTTAACGGAGGGGAATGAAATGCTAGAAAAATAGACAATAAACCAAATATTTCTAGAGATGCAAATGTAAGCCACATTTAAGAATCAAAAGATTTATTGTTTAAAAAATGAAATTATGCTCAGGAGCTAGATGGAGGGCTTTGGATTGCATGGAAGGTTAATTTCCAAAGAAGGCTTGTAATTACCTGATCTGAGAAGAAAGATGAAAAGCTTTCAGCTGTATATTTAAGATCCAATACTAAGAACAATTTTGTAGTTCAGTAGAGCAGTGACATGAGGCTTCTCAGTTTCCATTGAGACCACTTAACATAAAATCCCAGCTGCATTTTGAATGCTGGGCCAAAAATTGCCATTATCTCAACTTTTTAAAGTTCTGTGGTGAGAGCAGTGTTAGGGCACTCTGTGCAAGTTGCTCTTTGAAGTTCATATGTGGCTGGTTTGACTGATTTACTCTTGCAGTGACTAATTTTTACTTGTTGTTTTGAGAGTATTGGAAGCCGCACAAAACATAAGGCTTGATAAATGTTGATTAGAAGTGTTTCCCCATGCCAAGCATAGGAAGAAATTTTTCTAACACTTTGTCATGTCTTTTTTAAAATGCTTTTACTAGAGTAGTATTTCAAGGTATGGTACCTGTCAAATTATCTAACTTAAAATATAAGACTCCATTGAGGGTTATTGAATCAGCCATTATAGGAACTACAGAAAGTACATAACACTTCAGTTTGTATTCACTTGAATTTGGTTATTAAACTTTGGTGGAAATTCCATTTCACCAAATATTTCAATTTACAATCATACAATGTTTAACTCTTACTTGAGCAAGTTTTGAACAAAAATTGTTTCACTGATCCTGGCTTTTATGTTGTAGCTACTTCATATATTTCTAAAAATGTTTGTTGATTCTAAATGAAAGATACTTAGTTTTTTCCTTAAAGTACTGACTGACATTTCTGACGGTCCTTTTTTCCTGTATGAACACTGAGGGTGAATTACATAACTTTAAATATTTTTATAAAATTTGTCTGGTTTAGAGCTACTTTACAGCTCTCTAATATAAAAATAGTAGTAGCTGATATAAGGAAAGCAAGTGCCTGGAAAACGTAGGGTTAAAATACTTTTAACTTAACTTAGGTCTAAGGTAGAGAATAAGGTTTGTGTTGTAAGTCTGTGGTGTGATAACAGAATTTAGTATTCTTACTAACAAGAGTGAATCATTTCTTTTTATTCTTCTAATGAGTGAATTCTTTCTTACCATCCTTCTGATTTATCAGTTAGTTTGGAGACAGTGACTCCCAAACATCTGCTAGCTTGGGATACTCCTTGTCTGTCCATCCTGTCCTGCTTGCAATAAATTCTGTACGAAGGTCGTGTTGCTCTAAATCTCTAATCTGGTTTCAGCTAAGTGTGATTACTGGAGCATCTAACTGTGCCAAAGGCGAAAAGTGCACCCTGAGGAAGACTGCTTACTTCATCTTGAAGACCCCTGCCCATGACTGTCAGAGGGCAGTGCAAAAGCACCAAAAGGGAGGAAACTTATGGTGATGGGTACCTAAACTAATTGTAATATCCCCACTGATATCGGGAACCTAATGAATATGCATGTTTGTGTGCAATAAGTATCTGCTTGCTTAACCCCTTGATGTGCAGGTTAGGAGTGATCCCCCTTGCACCCGGTGCCATAATAAACATGCGTGCTTTATAACTCCTTGAGTTGTAGAGTCTGATTCTGTGCTTCATAGTTAAAGCTGATAGAAGTTAAATCTTTGAGGAAAATCATTATGGGTTGACTTTTTAAGTGCATTCAACTGAGATGTAATAGTTAAGACAGGAAATACTTAAGAATTTTTCCCAGTCATTGCAGGTCTTAGAATAATGAAGTGATTCTTGTATAGACACAATATTAATAATAAAACTTCCTGCTTTGTTTTAGTATTCTCCTGAATTAAAGTGTCGTTCTTCCTAATGCCTGTAAAAACACATCATACCTCAGTACCCCTAATTTTGTTAACTGCAACAAGAATGTGCACATTCATGGTAAGCTGCAAGATTGACTTCTTAAAGAGGAGGTGTGCATCCTTATGGTTTTTATTTTTTTTAAATGCTGCTGTGAATTTCATGTTCTAATTCACGTTGACTTGCATCTAATTAGATGTGCACTTTTGTGATACTTAAACCCAATTTAACTGCACAACTGAGTAAGTCTAATTTTAATATGGAAAAGTAATCTTGCTGTATTGGCATAGGTTTGTTTTGTTGCTATTTAAAGAGAATTAGTTTTCTTTGGGCTGTTCTGAAAACTGGCTGTATGAGGTAATGTTAGTACTGGATATAGTATTTACAGACCCAGGGTGTAGTTAGTTTTTAGTTATGGGACTGAGGAATTGTCTTACAACTATTTTATGTAAAAGAGTCTGCTGGTTATATGTTTTATCTATTTCTTCCATAAGCACATAACACAGTAACCATGTCTGCATTGGGCATGCCTTAAATGTTTGCATGTGGATAGAACTTAGACTTTCCTGTCGTGGCACTAACAGGCCATGTGGCACTAACTATAGTAGTGGTAGATTTACAGGGGTATTTAGAAACTAGACCAATGTTACAACTGTGATGCTCATTTGAGGATAATAGTGAGGCATCAGCGGAACACAGGCTGTTGGAAGTAGACAGATCATAGAATCATAGAATGGTTTGGGTCGGAAGGGGCCTGAAAGATCATCTAACTCTAATCTCCTACTTTGCTTTAGTTAGTAACAATCATAAAATGGTTTCTGTTTTTTTTAAGAAGATTGTGGCAGTCCACAAGCAAAATGATCTATCTGTGGCATTTATCAGTGGTAAAATGATTACAATATGCATTTGGGAGATATCAATCAATATGACTGTTGTAAAGCTCAACATTGGCTGCCAGCAGCTCACCTGATGAGTTCTGTGGGTGGTGTAGCTATGGAAAAAAGAAAAATACCATAGTTTTGCACACAGGTCCTGGGTACAAAATTTGAACGAAGTCTTTTAAAAGTGTAATGGAGTGTAATGTTCTAGGTTTGAAATATGAGCTAAAGATGTTGAGCTGAGTTATGTTTACCTGGTCACAACAGGCAGCACCTGTACTCTATATCCTAGTTGAGAGCATAACAAAGAACTGGAATGCCCTCCTGTGATCTTGAAAGCTGTGAATGTAATGAACAGTGTGCAGTTTGTTGATAAAACCATTACTTGTTACCTTCCTTTAAGAAAAAAAACAACCCCAAAAGATGATGATTCATTCAGGAAGTCCACTGGTTTGATCAAAAAAGTAAACCATGTGATGCCTGAGTGGAATGAATTAATTGCAGTGTCACAGATGTCAAAGGAATGTCCAAAACGAGCTCTGAAATAAAATGTAAGTGAAAAAACACTCTGAAAAGTCAGCAGAAGGCTGCTGTTTCTGTAATAAACTCTACAACATAGAAAGGCTAAAATGTATTTTGGATGGGTTGCTTTGGGTTTTTTTTTATTTCACCAGTAACAGACTGTGAAACCCGAATCAGTTTTTCCGTGGATAAAAGGGGGTTTATTAGAGGATAACCCAAATTCATGCTGATAAAACATGGTAACAATTTCTTCATGCACATTTACAGCCTGTAAAAGTTTTCAGCAGTAGTGAAGATGTAAATAGCTGAAATCCATGCTCTGATGTCCTAAACTCTCAAGTTCTGAGCAGCCTTCTCCCTTGACATTGGCCCAGTTTTGTTGGAGTGTGTTTCTTGCTCCTTATACAGCCAGATCTCAATGGTCTAAATCTGAAGTGTCATCATCATTTAGGAATAATTGTGAAATTAAAAGAGGGAAGAGGGTAGAAGTGTTTTTTAAGTTTTGTTCATCTGTTTTCCTCAATGGAGCAGTATTGAGGTGAACACAAGGTAATTCTCTTTCACTTGATTCATTTCTTCCAGGTAAACTCAATGGAAGGCTTTTAAGAATTTGTATTTGGACAAATTCATGTTTCTTACTGTATTAAAATAAGATAAAAAATATACATGGTATTACTGGGGTGCTCTATAGATTCATAGCGATCTTCATAAGAGATCACTGTTCAGTTTGATCTCTTGTGTCAGGAGTGTTAATTTCACTTGTTTCCCTAGTCGGAGGCCAGTAAATTGTGTTGACCTCAAGTGTGTCTGCTGGAATGCTTATCTTCATTTGAAGACATTGGGAGTGGGATGAAGGTCCATTCCCTTTAGCAACGAATTCCACTTCTTTGTTGTCCTGGGTTCAGCAGTAGCAGTCATTTTTCTCCTCCTTAGTAGCTGGTGTAGTGCTGTGTTTTTGACTTTCAGCCTGGGAACAGCACTGATAACACTGATGTTTTCAGTTACTGCTCAGTAATGTTTAATCTGACAAAGGACTTCCTGAGCCTCATGCTCTGCCAGGGAGGAAGGGAAGCCGGGAGGAAGCAGAGGCAGGACACCTGACCCAAACTGACCAAAGAGGTATTCCATACCACAGCACGTCATGCCCAGGATGGAAAAACTGGGGGCAGGAACCAGGAAGAGTTCAGTTCACGTCTCAGTCGTCGGGTGGTGAGCAGTTGTATTCTCTTCCCTTGTATTTCCCTGGTCATTATTATTATTGGTGGTAGCAGCAGTGGTTTGTGTTATACCTCAGTTATTGGACTGTTCTTATCTCAACCCATGGGAGTTACATTCTTCTGATTCTCTTCCCCATCCCTCTGGGAGTGGGGGGAGGTAGGGGGGGAGTGAGAGAGCGACTGTGTGGCTGATTTATGGCTGGGCTTCAACCACAACATTTGTTAATCATCTTCAGGTTAAACTTTGGTTTGCACAAATTGATCTTCTGTCTGTATTGTCTGCTGACATTCATTGCAGTTCCCTTGTAACTTCAGTTGAAATCAGTACTGATCAAGATGGCTTTAGCCTTGCTTTTTATCTCTGTGTATGTGACTGCTGGATGACTTTTGTGTTAATGATTATACTATGGTGTCATTAGAGCAGTCATTAGAGAAGCAAAGTGCAGACTTTCTTCATACAGTAGTTGTTGAAAAAATAAACATTATTAATATGTAGGCCAAAATTTCTCTTTTTATTGATAGGCAGGTCATTACTTTTCTATTTGTCTTTAATATTCCTCTGTAACCTTGAAGTACAGAAAGTTAATACTCTTAAGGTAAGTATATTTATTGCATTGTATTCAGACGTTGCCTTACACCCTTTGTTGTTATACTCACAGGTCTAAGTGCTTTGTTTAAATCTAAAGGTGGTCAACTTCTTTGGCCATCTCACTTCATGCAGAAATGCTGAGTGATAGTTAGAGGGAGAATGTAAAGAAAGCTGCTGTGCTGAGGGTTGCCAAATCTTTGAGACTGACTGCTGACTTCTGCTTTGTTCACAGTGCTGAAGTTATGCTGATGGTGTTGTATTTGCAAAGATTAATGCTAGTGTACTTAAAAATAAATGCAGTGATGCTGCCTCAGGTCCCCAGCTGAATAATGCCTGGTAAGGAAAAAGAGAAAGGACAAATTACAAGTGATTTTTTTAATGGTATTTTCTGAATTTGCACGAGGCTTGCTTTTGTAGTAGTATGCATCAAGCATTTCTACAGAAAGCAGGAGATGAAGATATGTAACACTGGATAGAGGTGGAATTTTCACTGTGTATTAGGTTGATAAATAGCTAACATGTAGGTAGTGGAGCATAATAATTGTGTATGAAGTATTACAGTAACTTCAGTCTTTGAAGAGAATTCAGCATTCTGTACTTATAAATGTGTAACTTAATTGTTCTTTGATTAATGGCTAAAGTGGAAAAAGGGGGTTTTGTAGCAGAAAGAAAACTTGAAAGAAAACATCAGGCACCTTGATGGAGACCCATTTTCATCAATAAGCTTTTTTTGGTTTGATTCAAATGTCCCATAATCTCATTTGTTTTCAGCAACTTTTCATTTCGAGATATTGCTGTTGTCAGTTTCAGAAAGTTGAACTGTGATAATGAAAGCAGTCTGTGACATTAAAGGAAAATTTAGAAATTCAAGATTGCCACATTATGCAGTGAAATTTAAATATATATGAATTTGTGGTGGCATAAATTGTAAATCACTGATCAACTGTTTAAACAGTTGCTAAACAACAGATTTGTATAATATAGAGGAAATTAATGTGTGCAATGCTGTGCTATGAATTGTTTTTTTTTTCCTAACCATGTTTTGTATTTTATCAATGGTAAATTAATTTTGAATGTTTAGATGCATAGTTAAGCTGTTGATAGGTAGATAAATTAAAAAAATAGATTGGAGCAAATATTTTCACTGGGTAAAAGTATTTTCAAAGGAAAACTTAAGCAAGAAAATGTACTTACGTATGTGGCGGCAGGAATCTGTAGTTTACAGCTGTTTGTACCTGCTTAATCTTCTGTTCATAGTTATGGTATCTTTGGTTTTGCATGTTGTAGGTGACCTGGTGAGCCAGATAGTCTTCTTAGGTTTATGTTGTTAATTTAGAGAGTTTTGGCTTCTGTTTCTTACACACGTCCCTCTACCTCCCAGTTTTTTCTCTTTGTTCTTGATTTGGTTGAAAATGTGTGTTAGATCCATGCAATGCCTGCATCCTTTAGGTGGCACATCTGCATAGCTGCTGTCAGTTGCTATTACCTGAATTAACTGTCAGATATGCTTTTCCCTGGAGGGATGCTGGCAAGAGGAAAAACCTCCTCTGAGCAGGAGGTGAACAATTCTGCCCTAGTATGAGCAGATTTCTCAAATGTTGCAGTCCATGCAGATAGAAGCTCTTTACACCTTCACTGTGAGCTGGTGAATGTGAGCTAGTTCCATCCTGGAGCTACTGTCTCACCCTTTTAGCACCAAGTTGAGCTCAAGCTACTGTGATTTGCCCCTTAGCGTAAGTTACTGATCTGTATTTGATGTCAAATGAGGAGATTCCTGTAGCTTTTCTTTGGATTGAAAAGGCAGTGTAGATACGCCTTTAGTATCTTAGTAGGATGTTAAACAAACAAGACTAGGTGAGGAGGAAATGGTGATGAAGAATCACAGCTGTAGAACCTTGTATGTGGCGGTAACAGAGTTGTATATGTTTATCTCTGTGTATCAGAGCTGATTGGTTTGCCTTTGAGCTCTGAGCAGACCTGCTCAATTTTAAACTGTATTTAAACTGTGATGAGTCTGGCTCCGTATCCAGAAAACAGGAACTCTGGAGGCGGCCTTGAGAAGCAAGGAACACAAGTGTCTTTCCTTCTGCAGCTGTGCGTTCACTTTGGAAGTGAAGGAGTTGTTAAATGCTACAACAGTTCTCTTTCTGTGGGTGGCCAGTGGTCATTTTCTTTGTATGAAATACATGTTCAGAATCATTTAGGTTGGAAAAGACCTTCTGCTGTTAACCCAGCACTGCCAAGTTCACCACTCTGCCCTGTAGAAAACAGCATAGTAGAATTGCAATGTGTGGTTAATACGTCCTTTTTAAGGAGAGAATATTTATAGTAGCAGAACATCAATTAGATTATTGATGCACTAGAAGGTCTGAAAGGTGATTGCTCGAATTAAGGTGACATTGTGAGTGTGATGGAATTTGGGCTCCCTCTTGCTAAACACAATTGGTAAGTCCTTCAAATCTACAAATAAATACTTTGGCTTTAAGGTCAATCCAGACCTCGTGGATTGCTTTTCCTTTCCCTAATAAAAGCAGATGCAAGCATGCTATATTGCTTTGCTTCAGCTTAACCCTAGCACTCTTTAAATTCGGAAATGCTACAAAAGAAAAGCTTAAAAACACATACAACAGTGAAGTGGAGAAATGTCATGCCTACCTAATCTATTTCCTGGGAGGGGGAGAAAAATCTTTATTTTACTGAGACCTGGGAAATAAAGTGAGGTCTGGATGTTATGCTTATAATCAAGGATTGTCTTTCATATTTTCAGTGGCTATAAACCAAATATTTTGTGTTGTATTTCTGGTATACTGTCTCTGAAATAAAGCAGTAAAGAACTTTTTCTGTATTCAATTAGAATACTATGCTGTATTTGAATTCTTTTTCATTTCTTTTACTTGTTTATTTAGTAGCTGTTAGCTGCTTTTCTAAAGCTCTTGGTTTAAGGGTAGAGTTCAAATGGTAGTGCACCATTTAGTAGATGAAGCAAAGTAATGCTGCATGAGGGCTTTCTATAGTGACTAGTTTACAGCCATATTAGAAATGGCATCAATAGGAGCTTTGCTATGAATTCATAACAAGTACATAGTTTTAAATAACTTGGTCAGGAAGAAAACACTCCTAAAATAGAGCGTTTGAGGGGAAAGTATGTTTTCACACTGTAAACAGGGTCCTCTGAATGCTGGGGGAAGGAAACCAAAAATAAATGGGGAGGCGAGGGAAAGAATTGCTGCTGTGTTTCTGTCATCAAATTTTTATCATAGCTTTGTGGCTCAAGACAAACTGTATTTACAGTAGTACTTTGTCAGAGCTCTAGAGTAGAGTCAGGTGAATCATTACATCATTGTGAGAACACTTGTCTATTTGCAGTGGGTGTTTTTTTGGATGTCAGTAGGATGGATTGTCAAGAAAGAAAGAAAAGTGAAGTAATAGTGGGGGTAAAATTCAGTGTATATGTTGATACTACAGCTCTTTGTATGCATAAATTGATGAAAAGAGTAATTCCTTCCATTGCTGCTTTCTGTAATGATTTTCTTGTATCATGTTGACTTCAATACTTCATATGCAGCCAGGGTAATATTGTAGTCACGTGGTAACTTTGAATTCCTTGCTGTCGGATGAGGACTGGTAAATTCTGAGTTGCTTCCTCAGTTTTAGATAGAATGGCAGATTATTACTGATACATTAGTGAAGATGTGTCATGCTTTTGTCAAGGACCATAGTAATGTTATTCGTGTTGTTCCTTTACTTGAAGAGGAGAAAGTTTTTTTTTACCAATTACGTAATAATAGCTGTATTTTTAGTGCTTTTTCAAATATTTCCTTTAGATTTTGCATATACTGTAGGGGTTTAAAATATGTAGTATGAAACAACAACAAAAAGGTGTTTCCACAAGAGCCAATGGGTTTTATCCCTTCCATGTGGAAGAGCTCTTATTTGTGAACATGGGTATAGAAGCCAGGCTTTGAAACATTTTCTAGTTTCCCATCTACTCATCTGTGCCAGTGTATTAACTGCATGAGCTTAGCAGGTGTTGTCCTTCAAACGTGTGAAGATTAATGCATTTTACAACTTGAAATTTGGGATTACATGTTTCAGGCTCTCTGCTACATTGACTTCTAACTTCAAAAGCTTTCAACATACTAGTTTCCAAATTTGTGTTAGAATTTAAGTATGGATGGAGAATTAGATAACAGCAGTGGCAGTCTGTTTTCCAGGTGACTGCATCATATGGTCTTCAAATTCTGTATATCATGATAGGACTGAAATACAATGTCTCCATACAACCAGAAATGTGAATTTATACAGAGATTCAGGTTGAATAACACTTATTTCTGATATAGAAGGTTCAGATATTAAACATGCAACTCTCAGGGTTAGAGTTATGTTGTTATACCAATATTTATTCACTAAGATGGAAATATTTATTGAAATCACAGTTTTTAAGTGAAACAAAGCGGTTAATCTTCATAAGCTTGTAATTGTGGGAAGTGTGTCAAGTTCACTTTCTTGAAGGCATTTTAGTGGTGCTGTAAGCACCTGTCATCGAGTGAGTCTACAAGCCAAATTGAATATGTTCCTCAGATTTTAAGTGAGGATAACTTATTTCTTGTCTTATCAATGATTCTCACTTCATTTTATCATAGAATCATAGAATAGTTAGCGTTAGAGAGAACCTTAAGATCATCCAGTTCCAACCCACCTATCATGGGCAGGGACACGTCACACTAAACCATGCCACCCAAGGCTATGTCCACCCTGTCCTTGAACACCGCCAGGGATGGAGCATTCACAGCTTCCCTGGGCAACCCATTCCAGTGCCTCACCACCCTTACAGTA
>JAOEHY010051593.1:0-24778 GCA_025447955.1 Psilopsiagon aurifrons
AAGGGGGGGGGGGACACACAAAAGGAAGAAACACACATGAAGGGAAAGGAGGAAAAGCATTGAGGGGCTTAAACAGCCTTGTTGTACCTCCACCTTGAGCAGTGAAAGGGAGCATTTAGTGTATTATCTGTTCAATCCACTGTACATATAGCTTTGGGGGTGAACCAGATTTGTTACTGTGGGGGTGGCTGGGAAAGCTCAAAGACAGAAGTGAGAGATGATTAAACAGAGACATTAAGCAGAGAGATTGCCTACTGGGTAGAGTGATTGCAGGAAGGCTACCTGTATGTTCTGAGAATGAGCACCACTTAATTGTTGAAAGATTAATACTTAAGCTTCATCCCCAGGTGGCATTTCCTAAGGCTGTGGTTAAAGCTTATGCATTTCTTTCTTCCCTCCCTACGAGGAGTGACACAGATTTAATTCAAGAGTGAAGTTCAGAGTGAAGTAGGGCTCAAAAGGTATCAGAGCAGCCAGGGCAGCTGGGAAGTCACAACTGTGGAAATCAGACCCAAAGGAAAAGGACGAGGTTTCTGTTATTCTTGTGCCTTGAACACCCGGCATTACACAGAGCTTCACCAATTGCTTTTGGAAAGTTTTCACAGCCAGACTTCTCCAAAACCTCTTAAACACTACATTCTGCACAGTGCAACATATCTATCTCCCAGAGTTAGACCTTACTGAAATCAGGCTTGTCCAGGCAGCCTGGTTTGCACCAATTATGCTGTCGAGTCACAGGCCTTGTCATAAAATAAAAAGCTCACTGCTTTTTCAATAAAACAGTTTGAAGTAAAGTGGGATTAAGATATGAGACACTGCCTTCCTATAAATTCTCACTGCCTCATCCTTTTTCTTTCAAGGCTTTTTGCATGGGAATAAAGGATATTTTTATATTGCCAACCTTCTTAAACAACTTATTACTCAGGTACTAGTCAAGGAATGATCTGGAAAGAGAAAAAGAGCAGCAAGGCCCACTTCTGGCAATTTTCAAGAGACCTATTTTCAAGTTTCAGCAAAAACCTGCTAGCAACCATGAAAAACTGTAGCCTGTAATGAAGGGGAGTGTTCTTCTTAACACAGTTTTATGGGTGATTTTTGCAGCACGTATATTGGCAGATGCACATACTCACTTAAGGCTTGACTACCTGAGTGAGAACAGTTAAAGGACAAGAATCAATTCAATTCAACAACTTGTCCAGCACCCTGGTGCTGTAAAAATGCTTGGAGAGTAGTAAGTATTATATGAGGAATGGAACTTAATGCATTCTCACTGACCAGTGTCACTCATCAGAATGCCCCCAAATCCAAGTGGAAGGGTAGGTGCTTGCATGTGGTCCAAGGTTTGTTTGAACTATGATTCTGAGCAAAGAGAAGCTACCAGATACAACCTCTCAACAGCAAATGTACATCCAAGCCTGAGCCTGTAAATCCCTCACTATGCATTTAATAAACTGACCAGAGCGTGATACTGTTTGTGGGGAGAATGCTCCCAGACAGACTCACCAAACAGCTGCTTCAGATCTCATCAGCCTCACCCTTAATACACAGGATCAGCACGAGATGCCAGGCTTGCAATTTAACCTGATGGAAATGACAACAGGCAATTCTGACCCACACTCA
Organism: Psilopsiagon aurifrons; assembly: GCA_025447955.1. Taxonomy (NCBI): domain Eukaryota; kingdom Metazoa; phylum Chordata; class Aves; order Psittaciformes; family Psittacidae; genus Psilopsiagon; species Psilopsiagon aurifrons. Next base: position 1,621 of record JAOEHY010051593.1, read on the forward strand.
TTGCATCGTTTGTACCTGAATGTTTAATTGTCAGCTGCTGTTCTCATTAGCACTGTCATGCCAGGAGCAGGACACTGCAACAGAATGTGTAGCAGATCCCGTGTACCTGAGTGGAATAATACTCTTTCCTTGTCACACTGCACCTAGGCAGCAGAAAAGCAGAACCCACTTCAGGGACACACCTGAGCTGCCAGAAGAAGGACAGGGAACACTATCTCCTCAACCTCTTCTGGGGTATTTGGTGGTTATTGTACTGTGCATCTAAACTCCAGAGCAAAGGGTCTGTCCTATGGGTCACAAAGAGCAAGCTTATCCCACGTTCAGTATAAAACAGAGCCTCAGCAGCACTTGGACCTATGTAATAAAGATGCAAAAGGAATCACCACTAAATCTATTGCTCTTTTACAACACTCTCACATCTTCCCTGCTTCCTCAGTGCATTTGTTTACCCCAATATGTTGCTGCACCTGAGCACCTAATCTGAGGCTGGTTTTGGAATGAGACTCAAATGGAGTCACCTTGTTATTTAAGAGAAAACCTACTTCAGAGAGGAAGGTAGGCTGATCTTTTTAACACCCCAAGTTACACTCAGAAATGACTCATGGAAAGAGCTGTATGCGTTATTAACTGGATCTCACAGATTAGTATCTAGTGTGAGCCCTAGTTGGAGCCATGCATCAAATGAGTTTTACATCACATAATCAAGCTAAGCCATATACAAAAAAGATCAAATATTAGAACATGTTAAATATACATGTATGGCTTTCAAATATACAACAGAAACATTGATCCGACTCATCAGTGCTGCCTCAGTCTCCTACATGAAAAGGCTTTAAAGCCTTAAAAAGATACCCATTTTACGAGAGGCAAGGAATATATAAGGAATACAGGTATCACATGGAGGGTCTTCATGAACTACATTTATTTGACATATCTAACAAAGATTTATTAAGCCAGAAAAAGACTTAAGGATGTATAAAAATATAGAAGGATATAGAAGTGTGGCAACACTCTCAACTACTTCCTACTTTTTAAAAGACTCTTTTAATAGCTCAAAATCAAATGTTCTCCCAAGCCTCACTCTTCTATTCCCTTCTTGCTAATAGCTATCAACTGATTCCACTGCCTGCAAGGCTTCAAGGAAACGAAAAGAAAATACTGGTATAAAAGAAGAAATGGAAACAGAATTTGAATCATCAAAATCTTACAATGTCATTATGAGCCTCCTACCTTTTAAATACCTGTGTTTTTCTTCAGTTAGTTTTATTTACATTCCTTCCTAGATTACCTTGAAAAAAAATTAAACAAAACCAGCCTAAAATGTAGTCAGGTCCCATCACATTTGCTTTTTAAGTTACAGTTTAAAAGAATATATCTATTTGGGGATAAAAAGGAAGCCCAGACTCATTCTTCAATGACGTGGGTTGGCTATGACCTACCTGCTCAAATCACACACACGCACAGAGCCTCAGAGCAGATCAAACCCTGTTATACCATGTCCTGCTCTCTCTCTGAATGGCTGCCTGCAGCTGCTGACAGGCAACTGAAAGAAATGCAAAGGGAACATAAAACATTTACGTTACCTACTGCTGTATCTAATATTGAGGTTTCTACTTGTATTCTGCGCTTGACAGGGAAGTCATACTCTTATGAAAGAATAAAGTGCAGAAGTTTGTATGGCAAAACTTCCAACTAATACTGTTGAGTGCATCTCTATGAGTTTCAGTTTAGCAGCACCACACTAGAAATTCAGAATCTTGTGTAAACCTGATCCATTTATATTGACTCATATGTGAAGATACGGAATGTTCTGCAATTATGTCCTAGCCCAGTACATTTTTCTAATGCAAAACAGGATTCATTTTCATTGATGAAACCCTAAAAGGCAACCTGCTGATACCAATGTTTGCAAACTATACAGTATATGCAATTAAAACTATGCTGTTACTTTGGATGAGATTAAGACCTCTGCTTAAGGCTTATGCCCCAAAGCAATTTCCTCCTTAGCAAATTAGTGAGAAAGCTGTACTTTGCCAAAAGCATGGGAAAAACAGAAATAAAATGCTGGGCTGCTCAGCGGGGACCCACAAGTCTCTGCCTCAGTTTTTGCTGGCTGGCATTTAAACAGCAGAAAAATAGCATTAGCATTTTCATGGGCTATTATATATCCCACAATTTAAAACTGATTTAGCTTTTAAAGTGAAACTCTACAGCCTTCAAAGCCTAATGTCTGTGGGAACTTTCAGTGCAAAAAGGCCAGTAAAAAACCCCACACCATCTTTGGTTCTTAAGTCCCAATCAAATACAAAAGCTCTCAATTTCCTGAAAGTCTGAAAAACACAGCTTGAAAAAGCAATTATGTTCTCCTTTTTTTTCTGTGGTTGACAGGAATTGCTGCCTTCGAAAAATGAGACAAAGTGTCCATTACTCACAGGAAACTTGCCCAGTCTTAAATAAGACCTTAAGTGCCAGGCATTTTAAGATGTACCTCCTCAGTAAAGGTTTTACTCTCTGGCTTGGTCTGATTCCATCCTCTGCTTGTTTTACCCACTGGAAAGCTGCTCATTTGCCTGCAAACCACTAATGGCAACATCTGACCACAACCACTCACAGAGAAAACCAAAACTCCTTCCAGTTTGTTTTGACTCAAGCTGAGACTCAGAATTCAAGCCAGTTCCTGGTGTGCAGCCGTATCTGTGGCATTAGCAATCTGGTCCTTTGACAAGCATGGAAATGATTTCTTGTCAAGATTCAAAACTGTGGCCCAGATGGATACAAATGACAACAATAATAAATAGTAAAGCTAATGATAAAACTTGATGGTACCCAATACTTGTCAGGTTATTTCAGGGGAAGGAGGACTCAGCATTGCTCAGGGTGGTACAAACACCTCAGAGCCAAGGCCAGCAGCTTTGGGAGAACGTGTATATACGTGAACACATACATACACACATACAGAAAGACAGGCGAGCATTTCAAGGAAACTTTACTTCAGGACAGAAATAAGAACATTGGAATAAGATTTAAGTGTCTCCATTTGCTCTTTCCTGAACAACAAATACCTGTGTTTAGACATCACTGAAGTGTCACAGCTATGTTGCTCATGGTAAATATCGCAAAGGACCTAAAATAACTTCATTTTGTGGGTGATTGGAGGTTCTTTGCTATCACTCTCATACTTTGGAATCCTTTTCAGACTGTTTTTTTAACCACAGCTTCCCAGGAAACAGAAGTGCTGGACCCTTTCTGACCTGCTGGAGAACCATAAGCATCCCACACAGCTGCAAGTTCCCCACAGAACTACTGCTATTACTTTACATCATTCCTTGCTGAATATCTGTTTCTCTCAAAAGGGTGCTTTGTGTTTCCTCTGACCTCCTATAATATAAGGATAATCTGAAGGGAAAAAAAAGATGCACAGAGGCCAAGGATAGTGGGGGAAAAATAGTCAGATGTGAGCATTAACCTCATAGGAGTCTCTACTCTGAATTCAGTATCACCGCATGCAGCCTGCAGGCAGCACAGGGATGGACATAAAAACATTCTGAATTATTTCCTCAGAGATGATGCATCTGAACAACACAACAATGACTTCAAAAGGAACAGTTTATCTCTACAAAGCATTAAACTTTTGAAACATTTTTCCTTCTACAGAGAAACCTTTTATTTAAAAGTACACTGACTCACTGGATTAAACCCTGGGACCCCATTCTGCCGCCACAGCTTATGAGCAGCTTCTATTCTAGGAGAGTTATTCACACGCTATGGGAGGAGAAAGGGCAATCTACAGCAGCAAGACTCTCTTATGCCTTCAGCAGAAGTTATTTCCTGAGCAAAAATTGTGTGATATGGGGTCACTAAAATGTGAAGAGATAGGATGCTTCCAAGGAGAAAGAACCTGAGCATGATCAGAGAAGAGAGAAGATGATGTTACTGTCTCAGAAACGTCCCTGTCTTGTGTTCTACATCAATATGTCTGTTACACAGCTGCAAAAGCTCCTCCGATGGGTGCACATGCAAATAAAGCCTGACTCCTGGAACACACAGAGAAAGTAAATAGGAAAGAACTTGCCAGGGTCACCAAAGCAGCTCCAGTGGAGTTTCTAGCAAATACTTTAGATTGATATGTAGGATTTTGTGGTTGATTTGTGCATGTTTGGCTTGGGTTTTCCCACTCCTTCCTCCAGGATATTGTCATCACTATGAAAATGACCCCAAACAGCCACGTTAATGCATCAGCACACCAAGAGAGAAGGAAGGGTTGCTCACACAAGAAGGGCAGCTGAGCCTCGTGTGTGAGCTGGAAGCAGAGTAGAGGCCCCAGAGTCCCCCCTGGCCTAGCACAAGGAATTGGGTGCTGCATTTCTGATGGCAACAAGCCCCGTTTGTTTGCTATCTCCTCCTCTCTCCACACTCCAAAAGGTGAACTGACTTTCAGCTAGCCTACCTGGGAGTGCCAGCTTGGTCCTCCACTGCACCAAGTCCAGATGTAAAGGGAAAAGAAACACAGTTCTGACCATTATTAGTTCAACTATTGCCTAGTGCCTTTATGTACTCCCTGCAGGGCACTGCATCTTTTAGTTAGAAAAAGATAGTTTAAAAATAATGATAAAAAAGGTAGCCTTGAGGGCTTAATTTAAGAGCTGGTCTTTTCTAATATCCTTGTGGATAAAAAAAGAAATAAAGTCAAGTAATATGTATACTGTGCTACTTGCAGTCAGGATATCTAATTCTTTCTGAAGGTAAGATGTATCATTCCAAACCCAACATACAGAGAAGAAAGCCAAGGAAGAAATGGGATTTTCCAGATTGAGCTCTTTACTTCCAAAACAATACGTGAAATATCCCAAGAAAAAAAAATCCTTCCTGTCTTTCTACCACTCCTGTGAATTCCTTGTAAATAGTTATTAATTTAAACATCCTATTTCAATACACTGAGTGAAACTAAACCAAAAAATAATAATTAATCATTAGAATCCCACTTCTCCCCCCACCCAGCCCGGTACAGAATATGGCATATCTCAAATACATATTTTGATTTTCAGAAACGTTTCCAGTGGAACAAGCAAAGTAAATAGGAGCAGAAGCATGTCTAAAACTAAGGATTTTAAGTTTTTTTGCTCTACAACTAACACAGTCCAAACCCATGGTGGAAAAGGTTTCCATGATCAAAACCCACACCTTCCCTCCAGCGTGAGCAGTGCCTCACACAACTTGGTGTCATCAGCAAACTTGGTGAGGGCAAGGTGCTCAATCCTCCTGTCTACCTCACCAACAAAGAAGTCAACGGTGCCAGTCCCAATACTGTCCCCTGAGGAAACCTACTCATCACGTTTCATTTTACTCATTCTCCTTTTGAAGCGCAAAATTAAACTAGCAGAGCTCCATCTTCCAAACATAAAATTGTGTTGATGTCTGAAAAGCAGCCTGATTTGTAAATATCTATTATGCACCACTTGTGCATAAGCAAGGATGTAATTATTCAAATTCATTCTGTGTTTGTGCTCTTTGATTGCCAGAAATCTTTACTGCAGAAGCTGCTGTAGCTCAGAGGGAGCCTGGGCTATGGTTTGAGCCCAGCTGGTTCTCCCCCACCAACCGCCTCCCTCCTGCAATCCTATAGGATTTTGCCTCAACAGACTTCTGACATGACCAGGTCCAAAGAAATTGCTGCAATTGCTTATCTTGAAACTGGCATTAAATGCTGTTTTTGAAAACCAGAATGAAAGCATTAAAAGGTAGATTGCTTTTCAACATAACTCCAAGCACAAGGCACTGAGCTTGGTTAATGGTTTCACTCAAATATTATGGGAAATATGTTTTTCTGGCTAAAGACGGATGGACCAATTTGTCTGACTGCTTATTTGCTTGCTGCTGAATGTACTTCAAGCTACTTTTCAAACCTCATGATGACAGGACTGCCTTTACTATCAATGGGGCAATTTCCACGAAAAATCAACAGCAATGTCTTGCAGCAGGCAGGCTGTGCTCACAGGTATCTGCTTGCAAATGGCACAGCACAGACCCAAGTCTGACTTGCAGCTTTGCTTATGCTCAGCAGTTGTGCAAGTTTTAAGTCAGCTCTAAATCAAATGTATTTCAGTGCAACCTGCTCCTTGATGTATTCCACTTTAAAACGAGTTTATACTGGTTTAGCTGCTTCAGCCAACCACCTCCAAAAACTATGTGAACAGCCAGGAACAGAGTTAGATAGGAGCACATATACATAAGGCTCTGTGTGTGTGCAAAGAAGGGTTTAATATGTGGTTAATGCTTGGACATAGCTAGATCATGGGTTTGGATCATATGTGGGGAAGCAGCAGCATCTCTTGTTAGTCTGAAAGGCCCTGTGGGCTGCTCAGGAGTTGACAGCTGTAAAGTCTAGATACATCTACCTTTATATGTCTCCTCAGCGACAGAGTGGAGGCTGTGACAGGACCCTAAGGTCAGAACTTAGGATTTAGCACTTTGTACAGTTTGACATCTGCTCTTCAACATGAGAAGTATTATCTGTTTGGTATATGGAGCATTATCAAACCTAATTTTATGCAGTCATTAAGAATAAAAGGCAGGCATTGCAGCTGGAAGGCTGAAATAAAGGCGTTGCATTCATTATGTTATTCATTGTCTCCACAATGCCAGGTATGTCGCTAATTATACCAGCCATGTACCAAAAGCGACTGTTAAAATAGAAAAGTCTAGTGCTTTATTAAAATTTTGCTACATCGCTTAACTTTTCTGAGCTATTCTCCACCAGAAAATGAAACAGGATAATTTTCCTCACTTTTTGTGTATCTGGAATCTTTTCCATTTCCAATTCATATGCACCTGCTTTATTTTGCAGCGCTGGATTTTTATGTAACACGGCATTTCTAATGTCATTATTTCCAACAGAACTTCTTATTGCTTTTCCTCTCCCAAATGAGGAAGAGCCAAGTCGCTGGTATTTGATTCTGTAAATGCTCACTTTTTAAGCTTCAACAAAATTGACCAAATATCTTGCCCTTACAGAGAAAGGGAATGCAAATGAACTAAATATTGTGAGCTAGTGGACATATTAATAAAGGTTTTTTGCTGGAAGCAGGCTAGGAGATTAAGAAAACAGGGATACCACAAGACTTATTCAAACAAAGTTTGTTTGAAGTATGTACATCTCATTTAATAAATAACATTTCCATCAATAAGGTTCTTGAGAGAAGCTCAGATTTATTTTAGCACCATGCCTTTAACTAGAAAGCCACAATGCTGGCAGATACTGCAGATATTTGAGTTCAGCATTTTTTGAGTTGTGCGAAGAGCCGCTGTATCTTTTATTAGAAGAGACATTAGAATGCAACAATTCACAACAAACTGTCTGATTTGCAAGTTTGATGCTGTCATTTGAAAATGGACCTAGTTAACTAAAGCACTGTTTTACTGCAATGACGCATTTTTAACATAAACACACGGTCATCAAGCATCAACAGTTCACACTGCGAACCACAAATTAATTCTAACAGTAGCACTGGTGCTGGAATTCTCATTTTTCACTGTCTTATGTGTGGCTTTGGTGTCAGAAGCGATACATCCAAGCCCTTCCCACCCCCCTGCTTTCCATTCGAATAGCATGCTATCATACTGTGACATAATCAACAGCCTTGAAAAATACTGAGGCATGGATTTGAATATAAGTTCATGTATCAAAGAGGTATATACCTTCTGATCCAATTTAAAGCTCAGATTGAGCAGTACTATGATTTGCTCCACACGGCTTTAGTTGGCCAGGAACTGCCCTAAAAACCAAAATGTTAGCTTATGCTGTAAAGTTTTTATAGTGTATCAGTACCCACAGCTTAAGCCTAGAGTTACCGGAGTCTGTGCAATACTTCAGTCTCAGTCACTTTGAGAATGATGCTCTGCATCACCCTGCTCCAGGCTCTCTGAAGAGTGGTGAATTCTACCTTGGCCAAGTCCAGCTTAGGATCCTGCTTTGCACGTAAACGAAGAAGCTACTCTGGCAGCTGCACAGGTTTACTCACAAGAACCTCACTCTGATGCAGGATGTGTCACAGTTAAGTGGCATCTTGAGGAGGGGAAGCGTTTCCAACACAAATGTGATGGAAAGTGCGGATAACAGAAACTGAACCTTCCCTAAGCAATATAGCTAAATACCACTGGGCTTAATTCAGAACCCTGGAAGATGTCCCAGTTAAGTAGATTTTCTAATTAAGGATATCCTCATTACCTACTGAGGTGTCTATAGATTCAAGTGACAATAAAAATAACACAGAAACGAGAAGTGTGCTTACCAGGCCTCGTCCCTTTTAGAAACATGGTGTAGTTCAGCTGTTAATGAAAATTAAGAGTAGGTACACGTTTTTTTCTAAATTGATCTGTGTTGGTAATTGCAGAGTGAAGAAGAATAATGACAGCCATGAGGTCAAACCTGTCATTCATTTCCAAGTGTGAGTCCATGTGAACTAATGAGAACTGGACCTGGCATAAGAGCAAAAATACATTTTCAAGAACAAAAAGGCTTGAAAAGACAGGCTGTTAAATTTCTAGAGAGTTGACATTTTCAGTCCATTTTTATCACAGATGCTACTGTCAAGATTTGCTTGCCTTAAAACCATGGAGCAATTAAAACCCAACTAATGCTGGGCAAGCTGCCTTGCAGCACTAAGCTAAAACCTGGCTTTACCAAATGTAAGTTAACTCACGTGGCTTCCCTTCCTTGGCTTCCAGCCTATGTGCCGATGCCCCGGCTAGGCACAGAAAGCTTCTGCTCACACAGTTCTGGATCTATATTAAGAATACTTGTTGTGACTTTTTCCTATAGAAGATGTAGGCTGAAGCTTCCTGATACAAAAACACTCCTTTTGAGGATTTTTTTCTGAGCTTACTATGTAGCTGTGCTACTGCTTTCTAAAGGCAAATGGAGTATAGCTCTGTATCTAAGAATACTAGCCCTCAGTTTGGTCTGCAATCAAGCTGCACATCCGAGACATAAGACTTTGACATGTGCTCCATAGGACTTGACTTTTGTCCATTTTCTTTTCTCTCTAAATGTCAATGTTTCAGTAATAGTATGTCAACTGAAACCTGCAAAGAATTAAAAAAATGTTCTTACACATTCAGTCTCTGTAAAATGCAGGAATACAACCTTTAAGTTTCTGCTGACACAACCCATTGATCTTCACTTTCTAAAGTACATTCTTATTTTTGTCGTGCTACTCCTGAAGCTCAAAAAGTGAGGCCACGGTGTTATTCTTTAGGTTGCCTTTGGTAGTGCCAGGTAGATGTGTACTGCAAATGCGAGTTATGCTAACCGTGAATACATATTTCGCACAAAGATCATATAAAGCAAAAAGCATCCTAAGGCATATTGTGCATGGTCCTGCAAATGTTACCAACAGCTCTTTGATATCACAGAGAGGTGCCTTTCTGAAAATCCAGCATGATTTTAATGGCTCTTCTTGTCCAAGGGGGTTCAGCAGTAACCAGGAACATCACAAGACAAAAGGGAAAAGGCTTACTCATCTGTTTTAGAAAAGCTGCCAAGAAGTACATATCTACATTACAACCATGGGAGACAAGGTGGGCACATATCAAACAACTGTATTAAGAAGGATCTTCATATGCCATGAACCTTTTGCACAGCAGGGAGCCCACACATATCAGATAATACGTGACTGAGACACAAAAGTTGGCATTTTGATACTATGAGAACAGTGATCCAAAAGGGTACACAATCCTTAAGACTGCTAAAGCACCACTGACTTCCAAAAACTGCTGGCTCAAACTCAGAGTAAGATCCAGCTATAGCCACAAAAGGCACAGCATCTGTCAACTCATCCTCAAGGCATTAGCAGCAAAGAGTTAAAACAAGAAATAGGAAGAAAACACAAGAAGTTATGAAATACGTTATTTCTTAAGAGGTTTTCTCTCGATTGATACTAAACAAAGAGTATGGATGAATGTAAGAATTCCAGTTACATTAGGAAGAAATCAAATCAGATAACACCAAAAGTGCCTTGAGATGTCTGAATGGCAAAAGACTCCAGCAGCATAGATCAGTTAGCAGCACCATGAAGTCATCTTGTATCACTTCAGAATTGTGAACAACTCTGATCTCCTCCCATTATCTGACCTGGCACCTAGCATGACTGTTCAATAGACAACACGGACAAGAGCATCTCAGGTCTGGTACCTGACAGATAACAGGCTTGTACAGCAGGCCACACAACTAGAAGAGCATTTAAAAAACTACCACTGCAGACAATAATGCTACGGAACAGAAACCACACTTAAGTGACTTAGTAACAACTAAAGAGTAAATGATGGGTACCATGTCTTGCCACCTACTCACCTGACAACACACAGTAAAGCAGCAAGAATCCTAACGCAAACAGTTTCTGAGAGACTATCTGTATCACATACTAGTCATGCTGAAGTCAGTCTCTTCAACAGTCAGACATACAGAGGGGCCATGATCATTTGCACTGGTTTTCCACTGAGGTTTATTTTTCTGTCTAAGCAGTAACGAGCTCTAATCCCTTGTTTCCAGCTTGAAAAGGGGAAGAGTTAAAAACTAATTCTTGCTAGCCTTAAAACACTTCTCATTCCAGTTACTAATCTGAAGGAGAACAATTTACCCCTCTCCTAAGGAGTACGGGGCCCACAGAGTTCATGTATGCCTTTCAGCACACTTTCTGACCTGCAACAGGCTGGTTTGGGACTCACTGATTTGCTTCCTTACTGTGTTTTGCTTTATTCATGTTAATATCAAAGTTGAAAAGAAGTTAAACAGAATGACATATTGCAGAAAACCTCTATCTTTCAAGTGCAGAGAAAGATGGACAATACAACCAAGGAAAACCACCTACTGCAGCCCATCTTTTATCTATCTTTACAATGGATTGATTCAATTTTTAATGAATAATTAATTAACTTATTAACGACTAATTCAATTAATTAACTTATTCATGACTAATGAATCTCATTTTCCTGGGAGTACAAAAACAAAACCCCAAAGCTTACATATCTTTCCTTTGTGTGTACATGAGTGTCTGTGCATGACTTAAGGATAAAAAAAGCACTGAAGTTGAAGCACCTGTACAGTGAGAAAGACATTTGTTCCTGCATGCAGAGATTCAAACACTGAAAACACCTTAAAAACAGCAGTGAAGAATATGCCTTTGCCTAAATTAATATGCCTTTGCTAATATTGCTAAAGAGCCACTTGCTCTGTGGCCAGCTTGACCACAAAATTAGAGTATAGAGTTAAATTCCAAGAACTGGACAGGACTCTAAGAACAGCTTATTTAAATGGAAGAGGCAACAGCAACTTCATGCATTGCAGCTTCTATCTTGGCATAGATTTGCATAAAAAGATGATCTGGAAGAGAAGGTCAGAGTATCTCTGAAGAAATGAGCGGAGCTGTGGGCTTTCCCCCTCCCAAAGGAAACACTGAGTGGCACATGGCAGCTCCTTGCCTTCCAGGCTAGCCCTGCTGTAATAAATAGAGGATCTTTATGTCCACAGATTTATAAGTCTTTGGACAAGTCCTCCTCCTGTGCTCAGGTTGAGTTTCTTATCCTGTAGAAGAGCCGGAGAGCTCTTCAGGAGTCACATCTCCCATCCTCCATCCGAACTAAGTCTTATCTCCACAAAACCCCACAAAACTCAGCTTTTCTAACAAATTCCCATCAGGAACTTCATGAGCACAGGGTGACACAGATCCTTTAATGCTCATGCTTTTCCTCTAAAAAATGCAAAGGCTATTTTGAAACACAGGCAAAAGACCAACAAAGCTGAAGCCCAAACCCCGTATGAATGAGCATGTTTATCTGGGACAGGTTTTCCTAGCTGCCAGGATAAAGGCTGCTGCTCTGGAGCATTCAGCGATCATTTATTGCTGGGGCAGAGATATTTATGAATAACAATTGAGGGGAGCTGGGGGGGAAAGCACTGCCACCCTTTGCTGGTCTGAGCAGCTTGGCTCTCAGAGCAGAGACATGAAGTTTAAAGACACATGACACTGCCTCTGCTTCCTTTTATTCTTACAGCAGCTTAACAACTTGCAAGATCATGATTCATTTGCTTCTTGTTTCTCAATGAAGTAGTATATATTAATCATTGGCAGACTACACACAAAGCATTCCTTCCCTGTCTGCGGCTGCTTAATCAGGGTCAAATTGGCTGGTGCTAGAGCAGGGAGATATCAAGCAGCGACTTCTCACACAGAACTAAACTGGTGCATCAAAGTGCTTGGAAGAATGAACAGAGATGATGATGAACACCACTTTGAGGGAATGGAACTAAGTGATGAAGTAAACCAGCAAACAGCCATCAGGACAAGGAGCCAAGTGACCTTTAAGCTCAAACTTGTGGCTCTGATGGAGTTTGATTTGGAACTAGAGCATTAGGCTGGGTGTGACTTGCGTATAAAATGGCTATTAAAGAAATCCACTCACCCTAACTTAAATGTGCTATGAGGCTTCACATTTGTATTATGTAAAACTTGCTGAGATCTTTATCTGGAGTATGCTGTGTACAGTGGGTTCCAATTACTAATAGTATCATTAAAAAATAATTAGCTGGAATAAGAATGCTTTTAGGTGGCAGCAGTTGTCTGTGGCATCTTTCAGTGACTTCATATGAATGCTACAAAACCAGCTTTCCAGTAAATCCTTGTATGTTAATCAGAGAGACTAAAACCAGTTTCACTCTGGGGACAGAACAGCAAAATGTGACCCTTAGTGAATGCTCTGAACCAGTTCATCCTAAAGAACCTTGCCTGTGGTTTCTGACACAAGGTGAAGCTACAAAACCTGAAACGTGTGAAAACTACTGGCTAATTAGGCAGCTACCACTGCACCTCTGACAACACTGATACATATTTGCAGATCTTCAATGATGAATAAAGAACAGTATATAATGGGGCGGGGAGGGGAGTGTGCTAACAGCATTTGGATAAATCCATGGTAGCAACTGCATGAACCCATCAGAAGGCAGATGGGAAATAAAGAGAACCGTCTGCAGCTGCACTTCATCCAGGAGCAGGTTACAGACTGTGTTTTGCACTTCATCCAGGAGCAGGTTACAGACTTCCCAGCTTGGCTGCTTACTGGAATTGTTCAACAATTAATTCCTGTCTTTGGTTATGGTCTTTAGCCAGACATTAAAAGGGACACTGTTTGGCCTTGACAGACAAGTTACCTACCACCCCTGACTACATGCTTCCAAGATTTAGACAATAGTCTAAAAGCTTCCTGCTGGAAAGGGTTAAGAAGAGCTTTTCAATAGTGCCCATCATCATCAGCCCCAGATCCTGCTATACCAGAGTATATGAACCAGCATGAATCAAGGAGGTCCTTCTTCAAGGAGCACAGCATTAGAGCACCCACAATCCCATCCTTTTGTTTTTACAATTAACACAGTACTAACCCTTGCAGTTTACCAAAGTCAAATACATATTTCCCTTATGATAACAAGCCTGCATGTGTCTGTTTCTTAACAGATTTTCCATTATGGCAATAAGGACCCTCTAAAAAACACTTTTTCTCCTGGTACATAATTCCAAGCTGCTGCCGATTAGCAAGGAGCTTGCTGGAGCTTTTCTTTAAGAGAAAATCTCAAGGAAACCCCCTTCTACTCAAGTGCATTTTGTCAGCCTCTTCTGTTTTCCCCCCCTTTTATTACTGAACTGCCTCAAAAAGAGACTTCAATATCAGCCCTCTGAAAATGAGCTGACACTCCATAGAAAGGCTGCTTAGTACAAAAATCCTTACATGGAAATCAAAGTGCAATAAAGATATACATGATGTAAATACTCAGTATTTTACATCAAGTGACTCTAATTCCAAGTCTTCAATCTGGACCTTGGAAAAGCATTTGGAAAAGGCCTTTGAGAAGCATTAATTATTGACACTAAGATACAAGGAGCCAGTAAGAAACAGTCAGAATTAACACAAAGGAAGCTGGAAATCTTTTAAAGAGAGCAATTTTTATCAACCCGAGAGACCTTTTGATGCACAAAGTTGCAGGTTCTCTCAAAGGAGAACCCTCCTGCCTTAATTTTGCACGAAAGTACACACCATCCTCCCCATTAAAAAGTAAATCTCTACAAATACTACTGAAGGTAATGACTGTTATTATGTCTGCAGATACCAGATTTGTAACATTCATTAGGCAAAACTGTAAGGATTTTAGCAACCAGTTTTGAGGCAGTGAGACAAGGAAGGAACAAGGGAGATTTGAGCTCCTCAATGCTTTCTATCAGCCTAATGAGGAGTCAGAGACAGGGGGGCTCTCAGGAGGGACAGAAAACAGCACCTTGGCGGTGCTGCCAGCTGGCCTTTCCTAGGGAGCAGCTTTCACTGCATATCCACTGCATTTCAAGGTGGCCTCATTTGCATTCTTAAGACCATCTCTTGAATAGGAATGAACTGAAACATATGTTTAAGTGCTCAATTACATTCAGGTCCACAGGTGTAGACAGCACTTCTCCTTCCATATCACCCCTCTTGCCATCTCCAACAGGCCCCCTCCAGCTGCATCGACACCGTCTCCTCTCCTGGAGCTCCTAGCAAAAATACTTGCTCTGTATGAGCAAACAGGAAATTAGCCATGCTTGCCTGTGCCACCCTTCCCACCCTGACATCCTGTACAACACATACCCTTATAATTGTTATACCTTGAGCAGATTTCAGGTGCTGCTCAGCAATCAGGTCACCAAGCAGAGAGCACAGTGCAACAGCTTTTAACATTACATGAGCTTGTGCCAAGTTGGAATCTAAGTAACATTTAAAAGTGATTACAACAGTCCTTTTGATTTAGATATAGGGCTTCCACATAGACAGATAACGAACAACAACATGGCTAGTTTAACAACAACCAAATATGAGGACATTAAGCAGTGCCCTTTGAATACTTCAGGGCTTTTCCATTTTAATAATTTCTCTGCAGTAAGAGGATTGCTGCAGCTGTTTACCTTGAAAACAAAAACTCTCTCAAGCTTTGCTCCACAGAGGCTCTTCTACTCCTGTTCATTTACCACACTGTGTAAAACAAAAGATGTTTATCACATGTCACACTTACTGTCTCAGGACTTGGGGACTGGAAGAAACTATATAGGAATGAAAAAACCCAAACAGTTTAGAACTTGAAGTGACCTTGTAGGAGATTTCTTCATGAAATGCATAATAATCTGCTTTCACACACCTGGCTTATACATCAGCTGGTTGGCTTTAAGCTTTAATTCCTAAAGCCCTCAAGATAACAGCTCTATTTATGGCTTTGGTCTTCACATTTATCTTTCATTATTCCTCCCTATCCCAACCCCTCAAACTCCAAAAATGGAATTGATTTGAGCAGTAACCAGTGACCACTTGCCTTGGAAATGTTTGATAGCTTTGCTTTTTTAAACTGCCTTTATGAAATATGCTGGAGAAACCGTCCAGGAAACTTCCTTTCCTAATCTTGATTACCCTATCCATTCATTTGCCGATATAACCACTGAATTTTTATGGCATGAAGTGAGTTCAGACTCCTCCTCATCAGGAAGCCTCTGGGCAGCCTATGATCAGCTTCAGGAACACGAAAGTCTCAGGGAAATTAGGGCGGAAGAATTTAAAAGTAAATAATTTCTCCACCAAAATTTCATGGAAATTTAACATTGAAGTTGTGATTTGTGCTTTGAGGAAGGGAATTAAGGGACAAAAAAGAACCACTCCTAGAGTTTCTGGGTAATACCTACCTTATCCGGAGATTCCTTTAGAATCTGAGCAGTAACAACAGCTATAGCAGTTGGCTCTTCCCCGATGCAGACAGATCCTGACCCAGCACAGGCTGACTGGAGGCTTCACGTGGACCACCAAGCAGCCTTGACATGATTTGAGACTTCAGATGCTCCCGGAGGAGATGTCTGCACCAACATTTGTGAACATGAAAGGTTCCATAAGCCCCATGCAATTCTCAGCAGAGGCTCTGTGCTCTTCCACACTGCTAAATGTAATTAGAATTTAGCAAAGAGTTTCTAATTGATTTAATTGCTGTTACTTTTCAGGAAACATCTAAAACCAGATCATTAACCCTGAGCTTTCTTCGCTGTCTGGCATTATTCAGAGGCATTTCCCATAAGTTTAAAATCTCATTTTACTATTTAAATCTGAAGGACTATATCTCAATGTACTGTATGTATATGTACATTGACAAGAGTTCTGTTGGTAGCAACAGTACCTGAAGTTCTTGAACTGGCTGTTACAAGGCCAAAATAAGAAAGAAAACAAATAAAAACCCAGCACCTTCACAGAAACTGTCCTCAACTGCTCTTCTTCTCCATAAGCTCCTGGTTTTGGCTCTATGTTGCCTGGGTCTCAGCTCCAAAGTCATTGTTAGTGACCACATGCACATTTCTTGTCCAACGCTGCTTTCCTACCCAGGTATTCTTGCAGAAATGCAAGAATCAATAGGAAGTAATGAGTCAAACAACATTAGAAGGGTAACCCCTGAGCTGAAACTTAATTTGCACCCTCTTACTTGAGCATCAAAGATTGAATCTTGGTTAATGTCACTAAAAAAGGACAATGAAAGGAATGGGTGCAAACACAAAAGAAGGGAATTAATTTAAGACTCTGGGTGAATATTCATGGAAAAATATTTTTGCATTGTTTGCCTAGCTCTAATTGTGTTCATTACAGAAAATCTTCATTAGCAAAAGCAAGAGCATATTGTTGTGCACAGCAGTGAACAAAATACAATCCTAGAAATAGCACTTACTGTTTTTTGAGCAGTGTGTGCAGGTTTGTCAGTTACTGGTAACAAAGGAAACATTTCAGAGTTTATAATGAGCTCAAATGTTCACATTAACAATTCAAATTCATAAAAGGTACAGGCACAGTTTGACCTTCTTGCAAAACAAACACTAACACCAAAACCACTGGTATCAAATGCTGAGGAAAAGGGTTAGATTCCTGGAGGAACGAATGGGTAAGTAATAGAACTGTTACTGCCATGCATTAGGGTCTACGAGCATCATTGCCTGATGATGGATGACTTTTCAGTGTTTGTGAATGTTTTTCCATCTAGCTGTTGATGCAAAGGTATAATCTCTTGTATTAGTGCCAGCTAACAGAAGAGGGCTCTGTATTTCAACAAAAACATCCTCAGTTCTGCAAACAGCTAGCACACCAACAACCTTGCTTCATTTTGTAGTAGGCTTGAAACTGTGCGTTTACCCAGGTATTGGGTAAAATCAACTTTTCCTGCCTCAGAAATACTCAGCCTTTCTCTGACATTACCAGTGTATCAGTATTCCATCTCTGGGTCACACTTCGGGAATGCTTCTCAGCGGTTCTGCACCAAAATGCTGAGTTCTTTCCACATGCTGTGTACCACCCCAGGGCACCTCCCTCCATTCTGCTCAGGGGAACTGGGTGTCAAAGAGTCTAGAGCTGTGCCTGACATTAGGCACTGCACTGCTTGGCATTGCAATAACCAGGTTAATCTGCAGAATGGGAAGCTCAAGGGACATTGCAGACCATCACTAACATAACACTTCTTCACAGCCTTGGGAAGATTAAACACAACAGAAGCCACTTTTACAGTAACAGGGACCACACAAGTACCACAGTGACAGATCATCTTTGATAAACACTCAGTGTGATGTCCGGAAATTCACCCAGGGATTTTATGTAAAGCACAGGGGAAGTTCTGACTGAAAGTGCCTGCCTCAAATGCCCTCAGCCTTGCTATCAAAGGTTTAAGTGATGAACAGCTCACTATATCCTGCGTGCATCAGAGAGAAGGATAAGGGTTGTGAATCCAAAGCTTCAAGCCACCTACACAAAATAATTCTGGTACTTCTTTTGCTTTACCAACAGCATCTCAGGGAGAACCAACCCCTGTCATTAGCAGCTTTCAGATACATTGGTTAAAGAAGAAAAAAATGCAATTCATTTAACATGCTTCCCCTAGATTTAATGTTGATTTCATCAACATTCAGCTCACTGCAAAAAAGGACATGCAGATAGCAGATTAACATTTTCTTGCCATGGGTATTTGCTCACTATGTATGCATATCAGTTACATTAATGCTTATTTTTGTACTTTTCTACTGTTTCTTTATGTAACAGGCCTCTCTGAAGAACGATTCTATGTTTATTCCTCTAAATGGCTTATTATCTAGGATAAACAGTACCCTTCCCTCCCTCCTTTCTCAATTTTCCCTGCTGAGATTCTAGATTTTCCTCTTTATAGTACAGTTGCTCTGTTCTTCAGGATTTGGACACATTACTTGTACTTGCTCACAAGATTGCAGCTTCTGCAGGTTATACAGTACTTATTTGATCTTAATGCCATTTTTGTTTCTCCTCCTTACAATCACCATTGCAAACAGAACCCTTATAAAAGAGTTTATATGTATCAGCTCAAAAGATTCCGCCCAGTTATTTCTGGGGTTTTATTGGAAAGGCCGTGTAATGTCCTTACTCAAATTCCTTTCACAGTAGCTCTACTGCTGCTGTCTTAATTTCTCAAGTTATTTTTGCCCACATGCACTGAAGGCTCAGCCTGGAGGAATCAGACTCATTGGGCAGCATCCTGACCAAAGCGCACACTGCAGCAGCTCTACTGCACAAGCTAACGTGTTGTGAGCGCACATCAAGCACATGCCATGATCCCTCTATGAGTATCCAATACCACTGCTGAGACAGGGCCAGCTTTCATTCCAGCCTGCTTCAGAAGCCACAGCAGGAAGAATGAAGCTTCACCATTTTTATTAATACTTTGTTTTATATACTCTAGCAGATGAGAGCTTTCCCTTCTTTTTAACTGTATAGGAGAATGACTCCGTGTTCAATAGTTTCTGGTACTGACAAATGGCAAGGTTCCCATTTCATTTTATTTTGATGTGTGTGTTAAGTCATGACAGGTATCCATCCTTGCCAACTAGCTCTAGCATGAAAATAAGGAGGCCCAGGAGACTAACGTTATTTCAAGTAGTAAATAATACAAATGAAATTCAAGAGAAAAAGATAAGCCTGTACTTTCTGTTAAAGAATACCCAGATGGAAGAAAGCATTCTGTGAGATACAACATAGACTGAACCAGAGCTTGTCTAATTCAAAGAGCCAATCAGCTCCTCTCAACTAATAATGAGCAACAAAAATGTATGGTAGATAGAATGGGATTTATGAATGATATCACCATTACATTGGCTTCCTGAAATCCGCTCTGCCAGCTTTTATCCAGCATCAAGCATGGTAAGTTCCTTACCCATGTTGCCCCACAGGCCCTCTATTCTGTTGTGCCCTGCATACCTGCCATCACTGACTGGGTTCACAAGGAAAAGATAAACTGCTACATGCTGAGGGAGTAAATCACACTGGCAGGATCAAACAACATACGATGGAGGAATAAAACCACCAGTGTTACAGAAGAACAAAAAGTAGAACAAACCCCTGCTGCTACCTGCCAGCCAGACAAGCTGGAGCAAGTATCAAAAAGTCAGAGAAAGTCTGATGAGGGCTCCTGAAACTTTATGACGTGTTTCAGGTTTACCTACCCTGGGATGCTTCTATGAACTTTTTTGATGGCCTGATCTCAGCTCTCTTTTGTCTCCACCAAACGGAGGCGATCAATGGGAATGTCTATTAAATAAGCTTATGAGAGGGGCTTGGCCCTCTGATGTCAGTTCTGGGATGTTCCAGCAATCTAGGAATTAGTGTTTTGAGGGGGTTAATGCACATGGCTCCCATTAATCACCGTAAGTGCCATGTACGTGGAAAGAGCAAATAAACACACCAATAACATTCTCTCAGCCTCTGGGGAACAGAGTGGTATTTCAGCACTCAAACGTTATGGAGAGAACAGTACCCAAACTTCATAGCACAGTACATAAATATACTTAATACAGATAAGGAGTTTCTGATTATTTTTGCTAGGGCTATATGTAACACCACTTTAGGTTGGATTAGACCTCTCTCCTGACAGAAATATCACCAGACAAAAATCAATAAAGCTGTTACAGAACCCAACAGATTTATCACCTACATACTACACCTGATATTTTCACATGTCCCACTCTAAAGTGCAAGCTTTTGTCTATTGGCATTTTCCAAATGTGAGAAGTTAAAAAGAATCAGAAGCCAGAGCTTCAGGAAAAGGGAGGCTTAACAGTTAAATCAAACTAGACTCACATTACCTGAAATAACAGGAACGTGTTCCAACAATTACTTTTTAACATACTAATCTCTGAATTGAACATTCAATTGCAACAATTTTAAATGGCTGTTTTAGTTGTCTGCATGTGCTGAAAAACTAATCTGCTAGGGGTGGGAGGGATAGTGATTGGGATTCCAGCTTCAAGTCAATTTCTAAAATCAGATCAGAGAAAAACAGAGTCAGAAATAACCCTACCTGCCTTGGAGCACTGCAAGGATAGTAGAAACAGTAAAAAGAAGTGATCCCCACACTGGGTAAGGGGTACCAACAGCAAACAGGCACTGCAGTAAATCCTACATTTGTGTGAACTCATTCACTCACACAGATCTTGAACTTGAATGACCAACAGATCCCCACTGGCTTATGAACAAATGGGTCTAAAGGCAAGTTTCTCTCTAGTTTGAGGTAAGAAAAATGGCCATTATATGACAAGACTCACAAAAACTCTGCATGACTATTGCTTGCTATGGGAAGAAGCACCGAGTGAAAAAGAACAAGTCTGTAGCCTCTGAACATGTGCCTCAGCAATACAAAGGTATAGTGAGGATAAGCCCAGTGCGTAAGGTGAAGACTACTGTTATCCCCTCACAATTACCCCTTTTCAGCTATGCTGCTTTACAGTAAAGTGCCTATATATTTGAGTTAGAAATCTACTCTATGGCCCATTGCCCAAGCTATTCACAAACACAGATGTACTCCAGAGCAGCACACTGCTACAGGCAATCCAACATTCAGTCTTGTGCCGATAGTGATGCAGCACTGCCGCTCATTTGCTAAAGAATACCAGTAACTAGCAATACACAAACTCATAGCTTCTCAGGGGTTATCCCTTAGTACGTCATGGGACCACTCTACAGAGAAGGCCTGGGCAGCCATCTGATGTATTCCCACAACTATGAAAAGCAGCAACCAAACTTAACAGAGGTAGTGCGACCCATCTCTGCTACTCACCTGCTGCAGAACTTTCTCAACACTGATTTTAGTCTTTATCCACTCTTCCTATGACATTCTTTCTTTTATTAAAGTAAAAAAATAAATAATAATTTCCAAACTCCAGAAGTGCTTGGTAATGTGTACTTGTGCAGTTTAATACAATGGGGATATTCTCTTAGATACTGCAATTAAGAAACTCCATAATAAATTTACAACAAAGCTAGAGGAATATTCCCAAACCAGAAGTTATTCTATTTTCTCTCTCTATGGCGACATGTGCCAGTTTCTTCCTGGACTTCTCAAACAAGGACTGCACGTCTGTGTGATCTCTCATCATTCAGTACCATGGTGATTTATGGATTTGTGACGTATAGCACATTCAAGTCAAACTCCTGACACCTACATTCAAACTTCCACCTTTTACTTAGCTCCCCCTTCATGGATTTGTTTGGTTTTTGTTAAAGAACCAGAATAAAAAGCTTACTCGAACACCTGTGGCAGTTAACTGGTCTCTTAGGCATAAGGCAGCTCCTACCAATTCATCATGCTCGTAAGGAATCTTCTTCCAGGTCTCAAGACACGTCACAAATATCATGGTCTCACATAACACAAGAGCTCTGCACCCACATGCTGAGAAACAGGCACATCACCAGGGAACCAACCTGCTGGGTCACACTCAAGGATAGAATCCAAGTCACCATGCTCCTATTTACAGGTTTTCCCCACTAGATTTAGTCTATGGCCACTATGGACCAGATCACCTGAGACAAGACTGCATACAGTCTCAGCCTTAACCAGGTGTAATGCTTGATTGAGGAAATACATTTATATTACCTTAACAAGTGGTAAGACTAAATGCTGTCACAATAATACAACCACTAGAATTAACACCTAGACTCCAAATGCAGTCAGAATGCTGATGAAGTGAACTGCACTGTGAAAACCACATCCCACTTAAAAATTATTAAAGACTTAGAAGGCATATGTAGGAATCAAGGAAGAGGAAAGAAAGTTTTTTGCTTTTGCAGGTGGAGAACAAAGACATAACAGGATCTGAACTGAATGCATGGCCTACAGGTCCCCAGACATGACCTTAATCTATAGGAATATTTTTCCAAAAATAATTTTTAAGATGAGCTTCCAGCCATCCTGTTCCTCTTCCTTCATTTTCAGCCTTATGTTACACACGGTGCATTGATTTTTGAATGTCTACCCCAAGAGATTTCTTTGTTTAAAGAATTCTATTAAGCACAGCATGTAGGAAGAAGGTGTCATAAGCATAAGCCAGACCAAGATAAGAAAGCTTAAAAGTAATAAATTATAAACTGAGATAAATAAGGGGGAAGAGGAGGGAGGTATGTGTGGTGGTGATGGTGAGGGTTGGGGGGAAGAAATCAGGCTAAAATGAAATTAAAATACACAGTCCTTTAATCTGCAGAATTGAATTTAATTTATATTCCTAATGATCACATATTCCTCCTTATTACATTTCCTCTATTTAACTGATATTGATGTTGTCCCAAATGTAATTGCCCTATATTGGCACCAACACAATGAAGCTCAGCTTCAGTGGTTTTCCAAAAACAACTTTCTATTATCATCTTTCCAGTTTCAATAATGCAGTCCTCCCCACAATGCAATATGGATGACTTCTCATTTGTATGCACAGCTTCCATATCACAGAAGCAGTCCAGGATCACATCCAAATGTCTTATGGGCTTTTTATAGCTACAGTACATTTGATTTACAGCTACTCCAGCAAACTGTCGTACTCATTACTGTTGTAAGTCAAGGCGCTTATATCCTTTTTGCTTTTCATGTCCCTTGTATTATTGCAACTTTAAGAGGCTCTAGTGATAGATCATTGACAAAAATCAGACTCATCCTATATTTTTCAGCTTATAATTATCTCATTTTGAGGACAGAGAGTATTTCCTGGCCACAATATGGCCAAAGCACTATCTTTATTAATGATACTAAAGTGTGTGTAAAATGCTCCTTTTTATTAATACCCCCCCC